>JBAKBP010003742.1:61241-147873 GCA_037953745.1 Lithodes maja | reverse complement strand
CACAGATTTAACCCTATCTTACCCGAGGGTGATCTTTTAATTTAAATGCAGCCTGTTTGACACATAAGTTTGTCGATTTTAAGGCGCTTATCCCATTATTTTTGGCGATTATTAGACACTTTGCAACATTCTATTTCTATTAATTATCTTTTTCTATTAATTTCTGCAACATTCGCGGACTTTCCTCTAACTTTCACTCTGTTGAGCACCATCTCTCCTCCTACAAACCTGATCTTCTCTTCCTCACCGAAACTCAGGTGTCTGTAGCAACATCCAGCAACCCCTTCTCTGTATCCTCCTACTTTCTCTATCCTAGTTTCAAAGCCAAAGGCGGATGTTGTGCATATGTGCACAACAAACTCACTTGCTCTCGTGTTCCCGATTTCGACTCCTCTGAATTCTCAACTTTATGGCTCAAACTTTCCTGTCATTCTCTTACTAAATATTTCTGTGCTGTCTATCTTTCCCCTAACTCTACCAACTTTCCCAAATTCTTTGACTATCTAAACTCTACAGTGGAACACATTCTATCCATTTCTCCTTTCTCAGAAATCTCCCTCTTAGGAGATTTCAACGTTCACCACCGCCATTGGCTCTCCTCTCACACTACTGATCCACCTGGTGAACAAGCCTACGTCTTTTCTATCCTAAATGACCTAGAGCAGTTAGTTCAGCAACCCACCCGTATCCCGGATCGCATCGGAGATCGGCCCAACATTCTTGACCTGTTTCTAACTTCTAACCCTTCTTCTTATACTGTCGATCTTTTCTCTCCTTTGGGCTCCTCCGACCATAAACTTATCTCTGTCACCTGTCCTATCTCTCCAGTACAGCCACCCGATCCTCCTAGCCGGCGGCGCTTGTGGCACTTTGGCGCTGCCGACTGGGAGGCTCTTCGGCAGTACTTCTTTGATTTCCCATGGAATGATTTCTGCTTCCATGGCCGAGGACCCTCGGAGAGTGCTGAACGCATTACCGAGGTAATCCTATCGGGCATGGAAGCATACATTCCATTCTCTTTCTCTCAGACTAATGCTAAAAAATCTTGGTTTACTCACGCCTGTTCTACTGCTGTCCGCAATAAGGAGGAAGCATTCAAACGGTACCGACGCCTTAAAACTCAAGACTCTCATTCTTCATATGTTTCTGCCCGGAATCAAGCCAAATCTGTTCTTCGACTTGCCAAACACTCTTTCATCAATAATAAATGCACTGAACTATCCAACTCTAGCTCTTCCCAAGCTTTCTGGCATCTAGCCAAAAACCTCTCCAACAATTTCTCTTCCTCGTCTTTCCCTCCCCTTTCCCACTCTGATGGCTCAACCATCACTTCTTCCTCTGACAAAGCTAAACTCTTCGCTCAAACTTTTGCTAGAAACTCCACCTTGGATGATTCCGGTGCTATTCCTCCCTCTCCGCCCTCCTCTCTCTTACTTATGCCTAATATCCTAATCTCTTCTAAAGATGTACTTTTTACCCTCTCTGGGCTTAACACTAATAAGGCGTACGGTCCGGACGGTGTTCCTCCTGTTGTTCTCAAAAACTGTGCTTCCGTGCTGACTCCCTGCCTAGGCAAACTCTTTCGTCTCTGTCTATCCTCTAACGTCTTCCCTTCATGCTGGAAGTTTGCTCACATTCAACCTGTCCCAAAGAAGGGTGACCGCTCTCAACCCTCCAACTATCGTCCAATTGCTCTTATCTCTTGTCTTTCTAAAGTTTTTGAAACTATTCTTGCTTCCAAATTTCTTAAGCATTTCTCTTCTCATAATCTGCTCTCAGATCGCCAGTATGGCTTCCTTAAGGGTCGCTCTACTGGTGATCTTCTTTCATATCTTACTAACTCTTGGTCATCCTCCTTTCGGGACTTCGGTGAGACTTTTTCTATTGCACTAGACATATCGAAAGCCTTCGATAGAGTCTGGCATAAATCTTTAATTTCTAAACTACCCTCCTTCGGTTTCTATCCCTCCATCTGTGCCTTTGTCTCTAATTTCCTTTCCGGCCGTTCCATAGCCGCGGTTGTGGACGGCCATTGTTCACTTCCTCACCCTATAAACTCCGGTGTTCCTCAGGGCTCTGTCCTATCTCCTATTCTCTTTCTAATTTTTATAAATGATCTCCTTAACTGTACCTTAATTCCCATCCATTCATACGCAGACGACTCAACCTTACACTACTCCATTAGTTTTTCAGAACGCCCCAGCCAGCAATCTCTCAACAACAAACGTAATGAAGCCATAGAACTCTTAAATTCTGATCTAAATACAATTTCCAATTGGGGCAGAGAAAACCTTGTTAACTTTAATGCTTCCAAAACCCAATTTCTCCATCTATCTACCCGTCAGGATCTCCCAGAGGACTATCCCTTATTCTTCAACAATACAAAAATCAACCCTTCATCTTCTCTCAATATTCTTGGTGTCTCTTTTTCTTCTGCTCTCATTTGGAAGGACCATATTACCAGTCTTGCTAAGGCAGCCTCCCAGAAGCTGGGTGTGCTCAACCGCCTTAGGGGGTTCTTTTCCCCTGCACAGCTTCTTGCTCTGTACAGGGGCATAGTGCGCCCTTGTATTGAGTATTGTTCACATGTGTGGGGAGGTTCCTCTCACACCGCTCTCCTAGACAAAGTTGAAAGGAAGGGCTTTCGTATCATTAACTCCCGTCCACTCACCAACTCTCTGCAATCTCTCTCTCTCCGCCGCAATGTTGCATCTCTCTCGCTATTCTATCGCTACTATAATAATCAGTGTTCCTCAGAGCTATCCCAGTGCATACCACCTCCTTTACGTAGGGCACGTGGTACCCGTCTTGCAACTCAATCCCACCCCTACTCTGTGCAACTCTCCAACCCAAGAGTGAAACGTTACTCTCAAACTTTCTTCTACTCAACAGCTGAGCTCTGGAACTCTCTCCCAGAATCAGTCTTTCCCTCTTCCTATGACTTAAATTGCTTCAAACTCCGTGTGTCCAGGCATTTTGGCTCGAACGTCCCTTGATTTTGGCCCTGTCACTCTTTCAACTATGGGGGAGGCACTCGCTATAGGCAGTTATGCCTTTTGCCTCCCTCAATCACATAGAAAAAAAAAAAAAAAAAAAAAATTCAGGTGTGGATTGCGAGTATGCAAGTAGGGAAAAAATGGCGCTTCTACATGCAAACATGTACAACTTTAAACTAGAGTTTGGTCGTGGGTGCATATTTTGTATTCTTAGCATGAACTATTATAAAATTGTAAACAACATAAAATCACAAAACAATTATGAAAAGAGCAAATGCCTCAATATGTCGGATCATATAGTGTTAATAGATGCATAAGATATCCCCAAATGTTTATGAGTGACTGTATTAAGTGCTCGAACCAGGATTCATAAAACATCTTTTGCACCCCGGATGCCTGACCTTTATGCCCCAGCATAATTATATGTTTTGACCTTTATGTCAAAGCCTTCATGTTCTGACCTGTATGTGCCAGCTTTAGTGTCCTGACCTGTATGTGCCAGCCTTAGCGTCCTGACCTATATGTCAAAGTCTCTATGTCCTGACCTTTATGTCCCAGCCTTGGTATCCTGACCTGCATGTCTCAGCCTAGGTGTCCTGATCTTTATGTCCCAGGCTTTGTGTCCTGATCTTTATGTCCCAGGCTTTGTGTCCTGACCTTTATGTCCCAGGCTTTGTGTCCTCATCTTAAGTCTCAGCCTTAGTATCCTGACCTTTATGTCCCAGCCTTAGTATCCTGATTTGTATGTCCCAACCTTAGTGTCCTGACCTTTATGTCCCAGTCTTTGTGTCCTGGCCTTTATTACCCAGCCTTTGTGTCCTAGACTTTGTCTTGATCTATACAGCCCAGCTTTCGCACACTGGCCGTAGTGTCCTGGCTTTTGCGTCCTGACCTTAGTGTGTTGGCCTTTGTGTCCCAGCCATTGCACCCTGGCCTTTGTGTCCCGGTCATTGCATCCTGGCCTTTTCTGTCCTGGCCTTTGTATCCTGGCCTCTGTATCCTAGCCTTTGTGTCCTGGCCTTTGTATCCTGGCCTTTTGTGTCCTGGCCTCTGTGTCCTGGCCTTTATATCCTGGCCTTTGTATCCTGGCCTCTGTATCCTGGCCTTTGTGTCCTGGCCTTTTGTGTCCTGGTCTTTGTGTTCTAGCCTTTGTGTCCTGGCCTTTTTGTATCCTGGCCTTTGTGTCCTGACCTGTTGTGTCTTGGCCTTTATGTCCTGGCCTTTGTGTTCTGGCCTTTGCATCCTGGTCTTTGCATCCTGGTGTTTTGTGTCCTGGCCTTTTGTATCCTGGCCTTTTTTATCCTGGCCTTTTGTATCCTGGCCTTTGCATCCTGGCCTTTTGTATCCTGGCCTTTTGTATCCTGGCATTTGTATCCTGGCCTTTTGTGTCCTGGCCTTTGTATCCTGGCCTTTTGTGCCTTGGTCTTTGTATCCTGGCCTTCTGTGCCTTGGCCTTTTGTGTCCTGGCCTTTTGTGGCCCGGCCTTTTGTGCCTTAGCCTTTTGTGCCTTGGCCTTTTGTGTCCTGGCATTTGTATCCTGGCCTTTGTATCCTGGCCTATTGTGTCCTGGCCTTAGTATCCTGGCCTTATGTGTCCTGGCCTTTGTATCCTGGCCATTGTCTCCTGGCCTTTGTATACTGGCCTTTTGTGCCCTGGTCTTTGTGTCCTGGCCTGTTGTGTCCTGGCCTTTTGTGTCCTGACCTTTGTATCCTGGCTTTTGTGTATATGCCTTTGTATCCTGGCCTTTGTGTCTCGGCCTTTGTATCATGGCCTTTGTATTCTGGCTTTTGTGTCCTGGCCTTTGTATCTTGGTCTTGTATCCTGGGCTTTGTATCCTGGCCTTTCCATCCTGGCCTTTGTATCCTGGTCTTTGTATACTGGCCTTTGTGTCCTGGCCTTTGTAATCCTGGCCTTTGTATCCCGGCTTTTGTGTATATGCCTTTGTATCCTGGAATTTGTGTCTCGGCCTTTGTATCTTGGCCTTTGTATCCTGGCCTTTGTATCCTGGCCTTTGTGGCCTGTTCTTTGTATCCTGGACTATGTGTCCTGGCCTTTGTATCCTGGCCTTTGTGTCTCGGCCTTTGCATGTCGGCCTTCGTGTCCCGGCCATTGAATCTCGGCTTTCGCTTCCAAGCCTTAACGCCACAATTTTGTTTTGAATGTTTAAACGAATTGCCCAAACTAAGATGCATAAAAACCCATCGCGTCCCGGCCTTAGCACTATCTCCACCACAACTTGTCCGGTAAAACTGATCCTTGCATTGTACAACTTCCCAAGGCAAAAAGTAAAACGCGCCCAGAGTTGCAGAGAGGAAATGTCCTGATGGTAGGCGAAGGTGTTCCTATGTATAACCTAATGGCCGGGCTCTTCACACATATGACACAGTCATCAACATAAACCATATTAATCAAACCTAACTTACCTTAATTGAAGATAGTCAACACTGTCAAAAGTTATGTGACCTGCTTTTTTTTTTATTTCTCTCCTTTTCTCTCTTTTTCTGACTTGTATCCATTCGGCCCCATTCAGCCAAATATTTTAAGACGTTTATCCCCATCTAGGTGTCGATTTCTTCCTGGCGAGTGATAACGAGCCAGCATTATATGAAGAAATCCGGCTTCGCCGGAGGTATTTTTCTATCAAAAAATGTAAAAATTTAGCCTGCTGTCAAAAACATTTAAAAAATATGCTTGCTCGCCACCGCTCACCAGTAAAAAAAATGACACCTGGATGGGGATAGAAGTCTTTAAAAAGTAAGCTGAATGGGCCCAAATGGATACAAGTCAGAGAAAGAGAGAACAGGAGAAAACAAAAGCAGGTGAAACCCCCTTAGAAGGGTTTAAAAAGGGTAGCTAAAGTGTCCGTAACGATTTATCATAATAATGGTAGTAAGAAACCAATCTGATAATATTATAAGGATAGAAAGGTAATTCACTATCAATACAGTCAATCATTGTTTAAACCTTTGTTAATATCCTGACATGTACCGGTATACAGTATATATACATATATATATTTTTTTTCTATGTGATTGAGGGAGGCAAAAGGCAGAACTGCCTATAGCGAGTGCCTCCCCCATAGTTGAAAGAGTGACGGCCAAAATCAAGGGACGTTCGAGCCAAAATGCCTGGACACACTGACTTTGAAGCAATTTAAGTCATAGGAAGAGGGAAAGACTGATTCTGGGAGAGAGTTCCAGAGCTCAGCTGTTGAGTAGAGGAAAGTTTGAGAGTAACATTTCACTCTTGGGTTGGAGAGTTGCACAGAGTAGGGGTGGGATTGAGTTGCAAGACGGGTACCATGTGCCCTACGTAAAGGAGGTGGTGTACACTGGGAAAGCTCTGAGGAACACTGATTATTATAGTAGCGATAGAATAGCGAGAGAGATGCAACATTGCGGCGGAGAGAGAGAGATTGCAGAGAGTTGGTGAGTGGACGGGAGTTAATGATACGAAAGGCCTTCCTTTCAACTTTGTCTAGGAGAGCGGTGTGAGAGGAACCTCCCCACACATGTGAACAATACTCAATACAAGGACACACTATGCCCCTGTACAGAGCAAGAAGCTGTGCAGGGGAAAAGAACCCCCTAATGCGGTTGAGCACACCCAGCTTCTGGGAGGCTGCCTTAGCAAGACTGGTAATATGGTCCTTCCAACTGAGAGCAGAAGAAAAGGAGACACCAAGAATAATGAGAGAAGATGAAGGATTGATTTTTGTATTGTTAAAGAATAAGGGATAGTCTGCTGGGAGTTCCTTACGGGTAGATAGATGGAGAAATTGGGTTTTGGAAGCATTAAAGGTAACAAGGTTTTCTCTGCCCCAATTGGATATAGTATTTAGATCATAATTTAAGAGTTCTATGGCTTCAATACGTTTGTCGTTGAGGGATTGCTGGCTGGGGCATTCTGAAAACTAATGGAGTAGTGTAAGGTTGAGTCGTCTGGTATGAATGGATGGGAATTGATGTACAGTTGAGGAGATCATTTATAAAAATTAGAAAAAGAATAGGAGATAGGACAGAGCCCTGAGGAACACCGGAGTTTATAGGGTGAGGAAGTGAACAATGGCCGTCCACAACCGCGGCTATGGAACGGCCGGAAAGGAAATTAGAGACAAAGGCACAGATGGAGGGATAGAAACCGAAGGAGGGTAGTTTAGAAATTAAAGATTTGTGCCAGACTCTATCGAAGGCTTTTGATATGTCTAGTGCAATAGAAACAGTCTCACCGAAGTCCCGAAAGGAGGATGACCAAGAGTTAGTAAGATATGAAAGAAGATCACCAGTAGAGCGACCCTTAAGGAAGCCATACTGGCGATCTGTGAGCAGATTATGAGAAGAGAAATGCTTAAGAAATTTGGAAGCAAGAATAGTTTCAAAAACTTTAGAAAGACAAGAGATGAGAGCAATTGGACGATAGTTGGAGGGTTGAGAGCGGTCACCCTTCTCTGGGACAGGTTGAATGTGAGCAAACTTCCAGCATGAAGGGAAGCCGTTAGATATATATATATATATATATATATATATATACTGTATATACCGGGTATATATATATATATATGTATATATACAGTATAAATATATATATATATATATACCGGGTATATATATATATATATTGTTTTTATCTATGTGAGTGAGGGAGACAAAACGCAGAACTACCTGTAACGAGTGCCTCCCTCATAGTTGAAAGAGTGACAGGGCCAAAATCAAGGGACGTTCGAGCCGGACACACTTAGTTTGAAGCTATTTAAGTAATTGGACGAGGGAAAGACTGATTCTGGGAGAGAGTTCCAGAGCTCGGCTGTTGAATAGAAGAAAGACTGAGAGTAACGTTCCACTCTTGGGTTGGAGAGTTGCACAGAGTATGGGTGAGATTGTGTTGCAAGATGGATACCATGTGCCCTACGTAGAGAAGGTGGTATACACTGGGAGAACTCTGAGGAGCACTGCTTATTGTAGTAGCGATAGACTAGCCAGAGATGCAACCTTGCGGCGAAGAGAGAGAGTTTGCAGAGAGTTGGTGAGTGGGCGGGAATTAATGATACGAAAGGCTTTCTTTTCTACTTTATCAATGAGTGCGGTGTGAGAGGATCCTTCCCACACATGTGAACAATACTCAATACATGGACGCACTGTGCCCCTGAACAGAGCAAGAAGCTGTGCAGGGGTAAAGAACCCCTTGAGGCGGTTGAACATACCCAGCTTCTGGGAGGGTACCTTAGCAAGACTGGTAATATGGTCCTTCCAAGTGAGAGCAGAAGAAAAAGAGACACCAAGAATATTGAGAAAAGATGGAGGATTTATTTTTGTATTGTTGATGAGTAAGGGATAGTCCTCTGGGAGTTCCGAACGAGTTGATAGATGGAGAAATTATATATATATATATTATAGATAGATAGATAGATAGATAGATATAGATATACAGTATATATATATATATATATATATATATATATATATATACTGTATACAGTATATATAAATATCTATATATATATACTGTGTAAGACAAGTCAGGGTTGCAATATATGACCTACAATATGCCTTAACAGCTTTGTCCAAAAACATTGCAGACCGGACAGAGAGAAGTTGGGGCCAATCTGACCCAGTTATTGTCTGGGTAAGGCACGAATACTGAGTGGGAGGAGAGGGAGGGGGAAGTAAGGGGAAAAGGGAAAAGTGTATGGGGATGGAGAGCGGGAGCTGTTAGTGGGGTAGGAGGGAGTATGAAAGTAGTAGTTCGTGGAAGAGGAGGGAGGGAGGATTTTCAAGGGAGTGCAAAGGAGTACAAAGGAGGTCAAGCAACAACAGGTGTAGCGACCCCTCGAGGTTGCTTACCCTCTAAATGACTGCTGTTCAAAGTGTGCAACAGTGGTTCAGAGTGGGTAAGGAACAATTGGAAAGGGAAGCACTGCCTTAAGACCAATGTCCTTAGCAGTGTTAGATGTTATTAGGGAAAAAAACGGGTTAATAACATAACACAATGCATCTGAGAAAAAGGTTATTCATTTATAAATGCAATCATTCGCGGTTTTAAGGCGAGGTGCTTGTCTAGGCGATGTTTAAAGGAATCAACGGTGCTGCATTCTATAACATCTCGAGGAAGCCCATTCTAATAGTTCACAACTCGATTGAAGAAGAAATTCTTAGACTCGTGCGAGTAAAAATGTTTACCAATAATTATGCAACCATTTCCCGTGTGTAGTTTGATTGGTCGATCGTAAAGTACTTATTACAGTCCATATTGTCGATGCCTTTGATGATTTTGAAGACTTGAATTAGGTCACCTCTTAATCTGCCCTGGGTTAAAGGAAATGAACTTAATTCTCAAAGACGTTCCTCGTATGGTTTGTTGTTGTTGTTGTTGTTCCCTAAGCTGCCTGGCCGAACAGCCCCGAGTCCCTGAGAAAGGCCATGGCCACGATCGGGCTTTCCCACAGAGCTCTCATTGAGTGTATATTGTGTTGTTGGCGTAAGTGGTTGTGTGAAATGCAGTCTTCTATGATGTGTTTAATGGTATGGGGTGCTGTGTTACATCCCGGGCAGGCGTCGACAACGGAGTGATCCAGTCTCTTCTGATAGCTCAGGAGAGCTGGGTGGTGTCCGCATCTCAGCCTGGCCAGGTGGACTCTGTCCTCGCGAGGAAGGGAGGATTCGGAAGGATGGATTTCGGGAGGTCGTGCATGCAGCTGCGTGTTGTCTGTGAGTGAGTGGATGGATCGGTGAGAGATATGAGTATGGATGTGCTTATTGGAAGTTGGTTCGGGGTGGGCAGGGAGGGAGAGAGGACAATAATTGTGTGTGATACCGTGTGCTGGGTGTTGTTTTGATATTTCTTGGTGTCTGTGGGTGTGTTGCCATGTAGTTTAGTGGATGGTCTTGGTTCGTGGAGGCTGCTGCCAGGAATTGAGTGCCTCTCATGTCCAGATGGTCTTTGACTTTGAGGATTTTGGTTTCTTGATGTAGGTGATCTGTGGGTGAAGTAGCTGGTGCAGCCTGTAATGATCTTCAGGGCTTTGTTTTGAATAGTCTGTAAGGTCTTATGATGTGTTTCAGCTAGGTTAGAAGCCCAGGCTGGGCTTGCGTATTCCATCACTGATCTAATGTATTGTTTATATACTGTGGTGGTAGTTTCTTTGTTGCGTCCAAATTTTGTGTGAGCAAGTGACCTGAGGGCGTTAAGTCTGGGTGTCAGTTTCTGTTTAATGTTTGTGGTGTGCTGTTTGAATGTCATATGAGTATCATATGTTACTCCTAGGATTTTGGGTGTGTGTGTATGTGTTAAGGGTGTGTTGTTTATGGTGAGTTGAGGGATGTATTCGTGTTCTCCTGTCCAACTTGTGAGCAGGGTTGCGGTGGATTTGGCTGGGGCTAGATTAAGTCTGTTTGTAGGGCACCAGCCATGTAGTGTGTTGAGATAGGGTTGAAGGAGATCTGTTGCTCTTTTTGGGTCATGGTGTGTGCATGTGAGTGTTATGTCATCTGCATAGGAGGCTAAGTTTATTTGGGGCATATTGGGTGTAGTTATATCGTGCATGTACAGATTGAAGAGTGCGGGCGATAGGACGGATCCTTGTGGGACTCCGTTTGGAAAGTTTCTGATTTTAGATGACTGACCGGCAAAAGATACGTGTGCACATCTGCCTGCTAGGAAGTTGGCCAGCCACCTTTTTGTGTTGTTGTGCATGTTTGTGTTGTAGATTTTGTTTGTTAGGTTGTGGCGGGGGATGGCATCGAAGGCTTTACTAATGTCGAGTGTGGCTAATAGTGATCTGTGTGGTGGTCTAGCTGAGTTGATGCCGTCGAAAGCTCTTTGTGTAAGGTCTGTGAGAAGAGTGTTTGTGGAGTGCAGTGGCCTAAAGCCATGTTGTGTTGGAGCTAGGGGTAGGTCAGGTGTAATTAGTTGTAATACTAGGCGTTCCATGACTTTGGAGGGGGAGCAAAGGAGTGTGATGGGGCGGTGCGAGGAGGGTAGCGTGGGGTCTTTGTTGGGTTTGGGGAATGTGATGATGATACCATGCTTCCAAATGTCTGGTATTGTGTTGTGTGAATAGCTGTAGTTTGATATGTTCGTGAGTGCTTGTATGCCTTGTGGTCCCAGGTGTCTGAGGTGTATGTTGCTTATGTTGTCTAGGCCACAGGCAGGTGAGTGCTTGAGATTGTTGATGATATGCTTTGTCTGGTGATTGGTGAAGGGTGTATAGTCAGGGTCTGTGGGGAATTGTCTCTTACGTCGGATGACACGTCGATCGTCTTTGTGAGGTTTTAGGTGGCTGACTTGTGAAAAGTGATTGATGAGAGTGTTTGCTTGTTGTTTACATGAAGGAGTAGAGTCTGTTGTTGTGATTTCAGCATGTGATTGTGTTGTGTTGCTGTTGGAAAGTGTGATGCTGTTTAGTGTTTTGTAGAGTTTTTTGGGGTTTGTTTTGTGATCAAGTGTTTGTAGGAAGTTATTCCAATTTAGTTTTTGTTGTTCTTGTATTTTGTTGTTAGTTTGGGTGTTGAGTGCTTGAATTTGTTGTGTGATGTCTTGTGTGTGGGGTGCTGGGGAGTGTTTCAGTATGTTGCGTTGTCTGATGAGGTTTTGAATTTCTGGTGTGAAGTTGAGGTTGTGTCTTTTTCTGTTACCTCTTGGAATGTGTTTCTTGTCAGCGTTTTGGATAGATTTATTGAGTATGTGTACAGCATTGTTGATGTTAGTGATGGGTGTACTGTTTAGAGTTGTGAAGTGTTGTTCTGTCTCATTTGTGAATGCTTCCCAGTTAGCTCTTTTATAATTGGTGTATGTGTGTTTGTGGCTAGCTGGGGTGAGTCTGGTTTTGGTGGTGATAATGATCGGGAGGTGGTCAGAGCCTAAGGTTCTGACCACCCTCCAGGATGTTGTGGGGGCGAGTTCTGGGGAGCAAAAGGTGATGTCAGGAGATGATGGGTTATAGAGGGCTTGGTGAGGAATATGGGTATGTTGATGGATGTCGTTAAGGATGATGAGGTTATCGGTTTGGTTTTGTAGTACCAGCCCTCTGTCTGTGTCAGGGTTGTCGACAAACCAGGCCGGCGTTTTGGCGTTGAAGTCACCACCCAGGATGATGTGTGGGGTGTGTGGGGTGTTTGTGATGTGTTGTAAGTGTGGTCTGTATTCATTTGGTACTGATGGGGATGTTTCATAGGTTAGGTATCATTTTGGTAACTCAACGCTGAACTCGTTCAAGTTTATTGATATCTTTTTGGTAGTAGGAGCACCAGGATTGAATGCAATATTCCAGAAGAGGACGAACTAGGGAATTGTAAAGGGTGAGGATTACATCTTTGGATTTATGCTGGAATGACCTGCCTATAAAGCCAATAATATTATTTGCTTTCTTAACAACTTCTGCACATTGTTGACTGGGTTTTAGGTTAATCGATATTGTTACTCCCAAATCATTTTCTCTGTCTACACTCTTAATCTGAGTGCCATTCATTGAATATTTTGCTTTCTCATTTCGGGTCCCAATATAGAGTACTTTACAATTATCCGCATTAAAACTCATTTGCCAAATTTGAGCCCAACTTGATAGCTTTTCTATGTTATTTTCAATATCTTCTAGATGTTCGTTTGTGAGTACAGTATTTACAATATGTGTATCATCTGTAATCTTTGAGATTGTACAGGTGAGACTCCCATATATGTCATTTATATAAACTAGGAAGAGAACTGGCCCTAGAACTGATCCATGGGGTACCCCGCTAGTTAAATTGGTTAATTTCGATGCTTTAATGTTTATGACTATCCTTTGCTTTCTTTCACTGAGCCAATTTTCCATCCATCTCAACACTCCTCTTTGTATTCCATGCGCTTTTAATTTTATCAATAAACGTTTGTGGGGTACTTTGTCAAAGGCCTTTTGAAAATCAAGGTATATAATATATACAGCTTTTCTCTCGTCATATAGGTTGAGGATATCGTGGAGGAAGTCGAAGAGGTTCGTCAAGCAGGAACGTTTGCGACCGAAGACATGTTGGGTATCTTTGAGTATGTTATTTTCCTCCAAGTGATTTAGGAGTCTGTCTCTTATGAGTGTTTCTAGCATTTTACAGACAACTAAGGTTAAGCTAAGTGGACGATAGTTGCTAGGTATAGATTTGCTGCCTTTTTTATAATATCGGTGTTACGTTAGCAAGCTTCCATTAATCAGGCATAGTCCCGGACTGCAAGGATTTATTAAAAAGCAATGTCAGTAGTTTAGAGAGTTCACATTTAGCTTCTTTTAGAACTCTAGGTGATTGTATGTCGGGTCCAAGTGATTTGTTTGACTTAAGATTCTCCAAATATTTCAGTACGTCTCTCTCTGTAATGTTGATATTGCTTAGAGCATCAGAATTGTCTAACTAACTGAACTGGCGGTGCTGTAGGGATATCACTAAGATCTTCTGTTGTAAAAACTGATGCAAAAAAGGTATTGAGGACATCACTCATCTGTTCTTCGTCTTTGGTGTAATCTCCGTTCTCATCTACTAACGGTCCAATAGTTGAAGTGACTACTTTCTTTCAGATGTAACTATATAATTATTTTGATTTTGTTTTAATTTTACTCGCAACATGTAACTCCAGGGTGTTTTTACTTTCCTTAAAGGAGGGCGGGCCTAGTTAGTGAGTGGAGGAGGGAGGGAGGAGTTAGTGGGAGAGGATGAGGGAGGAGTTAATGGGAGAGGAGGGCGGGGGAGTTAGTGGGGGAGGAGGGAGGGAGGAGTTATGGGGGGAGGAGGGAGGGAGGAGTTATGGGGGGAGGAGTTAGTGGGAAAGGAGGACGGGCCGAGTTATTGAGGAGAGGAGGGAGTAAAGAGTTAGTGGGAGAAGAGGGAGGGAGGAGTTAGTGGAAGAGGAGGGAGGGAGGAGTTAGTGGGAGAGGACGGAAGAAGGGGTTAGTGGGGGAGGAAGGAGGAATGGGTTAGTGGGGAAGGAAGGAGGAAGGGGATAGTAGGGAAGGAGGGTGGAAGGAGTTAGTGGGAGAGGAGGGAAGGAGGAGTTAGTAGGAAGGAGGGAGGGAGGAATTACTGGGTGAGTAGGGACGGAGTAGTTAGTGGAAGAGGAGGGAGGGAAGAGGTAGTGAGAGAAGATTGAGGGAGAAGTTAGTGGGGAAGGAGGGAGGGAGGGAGGAATTACTGGTTGAGGAGGGACGGAGTAGTTAGTGGGAGAGAAGAGAGGGAGGAGTTAGTGGGGGAGGAAGGAGGGAGGAATTAGTGGGGGAGGAGGAGGGAGGAATATACAGACGAAGGGGTTCTGTCACAGTGTACGACTGTTACAGATACCCGGTAACCCTTTTAATCGCATGACAAATTGGATCATATAAACTCATAAAAAACAATTAAATGCAATGAAGTACGAACATCCTATAATCAGAAACCAGATTATTTATATAAGGCAAATGTATACATGTATACACGGATATTACACTATTTTATGAACAAAACGTACATTATATAGCATCTACAATTTCCCCCATTCCATGTTTCGCCTTTGAAAATCGACGTGCATACAAAATATGTTTTGATGACACAATTGTGCATTACAACGTAACTATAGTTACATAAAATCCGTCATTAGAATTTTGTGTTGGATATAATATTTAGGGAAGAATTTATGGTGCCATATACATTCCGTTCATAAGGCGTGCGCAACACGAATGGCCGTGTGTACACTGTAACACACATAACAAAGCCACTCCAACAGCTTCCTCTCTTCTCTCCTCTCTACACTCTTCAGAAAAATTGTTAAAGTAGAATGTAGATACGAGGTGCCGTTGTAAAGGTTTATCCCTCAATACCTTCACCTGACCTGACATGACTGTAAACAATATTCATATATATTGCAATAATGAGAATATAGAGCAATGATAAGATTAACAGCTTCTTAAAATTGCAACCGTTGAATTAGTAGTATTGAATTATTAGTTGTGTGACAGTAAATAATAATGTCTTTGTATGTATCAGATGTCGCCAATTTGACTTTAGTCAGCTTAGGAAGAATATGTCAGAGGTAAGGGATTATTTATGTAGATAGTCTGTAGCACTTTGAAAACAATGGTTCTGTCTAACCTGAAAGTTAGATTATTCTAACGAAAATTCTTATTAGCATTAAAGCACCATTTGAGTAGGAGCATTTTAATGACATTTCTCAAATAGCTTCTGTATACTATTAACATATTCATATATTTGTTGAATACATTTGTGAGGTGTAATTCATTATGGTTTCAAACCAAATTTGCCAACAAAATAAATACATAAACAAATAAATACACAAATAGAAATATATTTTTGAAATTGTTTACTAGTTTTACTATATTTACCTATCAGGTTTTAAAATCGTCAAACTAATTGGGCGAATGTACAATCTCAGAATTCTTTTTTTTGAGAAAAATATTATTTTGTCAATTCAATCCCATCGAAAAAGCAAGTGATCATATAGCCAACATTAAATATCATGAACCATAAAAAGGAAATTAAAATGCATGTAATTTTAGGAATAATGGAACACATAATTCGGATTTTACCCCTCTAATCAGAAGACGATTCCTTTAATTCATTAGTACTGAGTGTAAGTATCATTCGCTAATATCGCCATCGCTTATCCCTGCAGGAAACTGTAGCCAAGTAGCCTAGCCAGACAGCAGGTGGCAGGGGAGGCTTTAGGTATGTCAAGTCACAGCATAGTGTCAAGAGTTAGAGTAGAGAAGTTGGTTAGTCTCACTGGCGCTCTCTGTCTCTCTCGCTCTCTCTTTTAGAGGGCAGTTGTGATCAATGGAGTTCATTCTGAATGAACTTGGTTTGTCTCGGGAGCTCTACAGCGATATATTCTTGGCCAAGTGTTGTTTATCATTTCTATCATTAACATTGCTTCCTGTCAAATGAACAATTTGCAGATGACATTAGACTTATAGTAATATGTAGTAACCCTCAGTAAAAGTGAAAAGGAGAAGAGGAGATCTCAAACTTTTGTCATTAATTCATGACATCTTCAGTATATGTTGAAGAGGTTTTGCCCTACACATAATTTTTGTTTTCTTTGGCGGCCATCTTTAAGAAAACTTATATTCACATAGAAATCCATATCTTGAAAACTACATGGAAGATGAACGCCATTGTTGGGTAGTTAAGTAATGCTCGTTATTATTATTATTATTATTATTATTATTATTATTAATATTAACAATATTATTTTCATTATTATTATTATTGAAGTAGAAATCCTGCCAGCCAATCAGAACGCTGGATTGGAACATCCCCTTAAACCAACTGTACCTGACATTCCTGGCGAGAATCACAACGTTGTCACACCCTCCGGCTCGACCAATCAGGAGCCGCCATGGACGCTTCGAACCCAGACACTGCCAGTAGCGCTTACACATCCGCCTTTTAAATCGCTCTCGCCCCTTCCACAAACCGTTTATCCTGGTAGCAATAAGTCTATTCTCCTGGTGCAAGCCTCATACTCCCGTAAGCCACTACATGACATCTGCAACATGCTACCAGGAATTTATTATGACGATATAATTCAGGAGGAGCGAGAGAGAGAGAAACATTCAAGCCGCGCGGCTGGGGCCCGGGAGACTGGCTCGACCAATTGTAGCTTTTTTTTTTTTTTAAAGACCTCCGTCTACGTATTGTGAAAAACCTGTTATCCTCCGGCAAATTGTGGGGTTGAGTGAGTGAAGGGGGGGACAGTGAATGAAGGAGGATACATGTTTTTCATAATACGTGTTGCTAGCCCCAAACGCGCGAGCAACTGTGGCTTTCAACCATCCGACACATCCCCTTTTATTTATGTGCATCACACATGTTACATACAAATAAAGTTTATGTTTTGTTTTACCCTACTGTGGAAAGACTACGGATACACCACTCCTGCCCGGGCCTCACATAGTGGCATGACCCAGTCCTGTCGAACTGAGCTCATGACGCTGGTGGCATTGCCCCGGAGGATAGCCATCCCTAGTCTTTGCTTGAGCCAGAGGGTTTCCCGGGGTTCTCCTGAAACTTCTCTGATTTTACGGCCTATTTCATTCACCATCTTAAGGGTGGTAGGGCCGAAGACTCATGAAGTTTCGAATGCCAGTGGCTCGAACTGATGATTTCTGGCGATGGCTTGATATTTTTCTCGCTTTTTATTTTCTGCTATCCGGGCGGCTTCACCTGCTTCGTCAGCATTTCTGGCGATGTTGGATGTGGAGAAAGTGTCAACACATGTGGCATCTCACACGAGGCACCGGCCATTCTTGTAAGGGAAAGTGGTCATCCCATCTGGCCGTTTGCCGTCTTCTCTGTGAAGTCCATGTGGTTCGAGGATTGATGCATGGTTAGCACTCTGCAGGGCCCGTTTTATGACATCATTTAGTGCAGAGTGTCTTGGCAGGCGGCCTGCGTTGTAACTACATGACAAGGCATGGTGACCTTGAGCATCCATCCCCCCACCACACTTGCAAGTGTGTGGGTGACAAACTGCCGCACCCACTCTGAGCACGATGGCAACCCAGAGCGCTTCAGCATCTAAGTGAGTTCCAAGAGGTGGGATGGGGATGGCGTGTAACCACAAGCCACTTTCCGAACGGGCGGCTGCCTGGAGGCGTGCTTTTGCAACCTGGTCTGCATTGGTTAGGAGATTTTCTTGAGTTTTCTTCGCCGAGATGGTATCCCACGCTTTCTGCTTGCTCCTGGAGGTACCCTGAGGTTCCTCCTCTACTCCTGTACTTCCCTTCCAGGTGTTAATCGCTGCTGTTACGTCCCCATTAAGTGTCATTCCGGGTTGAGAAGAAAGGATGGACACTACAAGGTCGTTGGTCGCGATGAGGGAAGAGATAAAGGCTGGGGAGGCAATATCCGAGGCTCTCCGTATGCCCAAGCCCCCGAGGCAGACAGGAAGGGTGGCTTGTGTCCTGGCCCGTTCTTTAAATTCCACGTTGGTGATGCTGGTCACTGCTTCTCGGATTATGCTGTCTAATTCTTGGAGGCCACCATTGTTCGTGTAAGTCATCGATGTGCGCAGGAGGTATTGGAGTTTTGGGATGGAGAAACAGTTCTTGAGCAAGGCCAGAGCTGAGTGGGCATCGATGTGTATCAGGCGACTCACGAGACGTTGAAGCTCCTCCTTTTTAACTTGAAGTGCTGGTGGGATTGCTGCCAGAGTTAGTGGGGAACCTAATAGGGTTTGCTGGTGCTCCTGAAGGATCTTTACATCTGGCAATATGCCTCGAAACAGGGCCTGAGTCTCTTCTCCTTGTTCACGTGTGTGGTTGAGGAGGACAAGTTCACATTTGGTGTCATTTATCACTAGCCCAGCCTGGCCGAGGTCAGTTACGATGTTATTTAGGTCGGTTAGAACGTTCTCTACTGACCCACCCAAGGTTGCATCGTCCAGGTACCATACATTCAGTTCTGACCTTACTTTGTTAGCTGCTGCATCCACCCCTATTGAGAAAAGAGCAGGACCACCTGGATCTCCCTGCTGTAACCCGGTCGCTGATGGGATTACCGTCTCGCCAAAAATCAGGATTGAAGGTTTGGAATAAACCTGCCAAAGTAGGGGGTACAGAGTGGGGATGTGTTCTTGAGCTGCACGGAGGAAGACATCCCTGCGAATGCTGTTGAATGCGTTCCGCATGTCAATCTTTAGAAGCACTCGTTTTTCTTGGGCTTGGCTGAGGTAGGTGCGGGTTGCGTGTACAGCAGCTTCACACCCCCCTGGAGTTCCGAAACCTAGTTGAATAGGTCTTAATTGTTGACCTAGGCCATTCGAGAGTGGTTTCAAACCCACCTTTGTGGCAAGGCGGCGGAAGGTGTTCCCTACTGCTATTGGGCGCACACCGCCATCTTTTTTTGCCAGTGCACAGAGTGATGCCCCCAAAAATAGGGGTGTGGCACAGTCAGGTACTTCCCCTCTTAAAACCATGTTGATGAATTTGGTGAGGGTTTCCAAGAGTGCCTCCCCAGCAGCTCCTGATCCCTGACCCAAGAGGCCTTTGAGGTGGGCGGGTCGGATACCATCTGGGCCCGCGGCTGAGCCTGCTGGGAATGAAGTCACTGCGGCAACCACCTGCTCCTTCGTGACAACTAAAGGTTGGCGCATCTGGTCATTTGGGGCAGGGGGGAGGTTTAGGTCCCTAGGTGTAAGTGGGTGCTTTTCTTGTAGGGCTTCAACAACTTTGATGCCTTGACCAGCAAAACCTTCTGAAGAGGACAACAGTCTGACGGCCCCTTTGATGTCACTATCCGCCAGCTTCGCCGCGACCCTCTTACGTAGCTGTTCAGCCTCTTCCTCTTCCTTGTCCTGTTGCTTCTGGGCCCTGTTTGGTTGCTGTTTGGGGGGTTCCACCAGTTTGTTTCCATCCATATACTGTGCTACTTGACGTTTCACTCTGGTGGCTAGTGAAACCTTTAGATGGTCTTGTATGTTGGTTCTGGGTGGTTTTCGGAGGGCCCCATAGAAGAAACCCAGGAGCCGTGCCCATGCGAGGGGTGTCTTGAGCTGTAGGGCCTGCTTTATGATGGTTGTAAGGGCCTCCGCCACTTGGATTCTGGCTCCTTTAGGTACCCGGGCAAGGACCTGGATCCGCGCTTTCCATTTGGTCACAAGTTGGGTCAAGTCGGCGACCGGTGTTGCCGGTGTTGCCCCGGTTGGCTCTGCAGTGGGCCCTGGGCATGCGAGACATTTCCAGTTTGGGTGTTCTCCTGATGTTTTCTTTGTCAGCTTAGCACAAGATAAATGAATAGATCTAAGACAGCCGGAACATTTTCGCGAATTCTTTCTTGCATTGGTTTTTCTGCACTTAAAACACTTAGTATATGCTAGGCCATAGTCGTCCAAGATTATCCGTTCCTCTGCCTCTACCAAGCCGTCCTCCTGATCTTCCCGTGGTGCTTCCATCTCTACCATTTCTCCCTTGTTTCAGAAACCCCGGGAAATCTCTCCTGGCACATATCTAGATTATTGCTGTTGTTATTAATGTATAATTGGCTGGATGCATAAAAATTCACATATCATAGTCAACCTTTCTGATGGGATATGTAAAAAAAAAAAAAAAAAAAAAAAAAATCACATATCATAGTCAACCTTTCTGATGGGCAATTGGCCTGCTTCTCCTAAAGCTAAGTGGTTAAATGTATAAATCCTCGGCATTGGGCACCGGTACAACTAAAAGATCTAACTGATTGAAGGGAAGCACGCCAATTATATCCTATGATTACTTACAGTGGCGACGCCACCCTGATGTTGAGTATTAATAAATGCTTAGGATATTAATAATGCTGTCAACATCAAAATAGGGAGAGAGCCAGAGAGTGAGCGAGAGCCAGGATCTGAGTGGGTAACCGAATCTAGGACAGCAGTTATGGAAAAATGCTTAAATTGTACAGAATGTTAAGAGAGAGAGAGGGAGACAGAGCAGGGGCGGGGGCGAGGGAGAAAGAAAGCGAGCTGGAGAGGGGGCTGGCCTGGTTGGGTATTGAAAGATGTTAGGGAAAAACAAATAACTAAAATGATAAAAAGCGATCTGAAGTTATAGAAAACCAAAAAATAATAACAATGAGACGGTTATGTGCGGTGATTGAAAGTGGATGGAAAGATGTTAAGGATAAAAAGGAGAGAGAGAGAGAGAGAGAGAGAGAGAGAGCGAGAGAGTGAGAGAGAGAGAGAGAGAGAGAGAGAGAGAGAGAGATAGACAGAGAGAGAGAGAGAGAGAGAGAGAGAGAGAGAGAGAGAGAGAGAGAGAGAGAGAGAAATGAAAATGGACCTTGTAGCAAGTATTTCCTAAATGGTTAGAGAGAAGGAAATAAAAATGGACCTTATAGCAAGTACTTCATAATGGTTAGAATTGTTTGAGAAGTTGAAAGACCGAGGGTCAGGTCCTTGGGGTAGATGGAAGATAAGGCCTATGGTGGGGAACCATAAGGGTGAAACTGCCTGCCCTATAAACGGTTATACTTTCGTGAGGCGGGCCTATATAGGGAGGTGGGCGGGGCCCCAGACGTCGTGGCAACCCTGGCCTATGTGGTTAGCAACGCTGGTTTCGATCAGCGGGGTTAAGCTGCATGGGGTCTGGTCAGTAGTTGGATGGGTGACCGCCTGGTACCAGCACAGCAGTTGCTGGGTCGGTTAGGGGCCTTGTACCAGCACAGCAGTAGCTGGATGGGTGAACGCCCGGTACCAACACAGATCAGATGTTGCCACACATACATGGGGTGGGTGAAATTTTCCTGGCTTGCCACCAGGGTCCAAGTAGCCCAAGAGTGTTGAACAAATTCCAATCCCTGTGTAGTTCCGTCTCACTCAGACGAAAATGAGTACCTGGACTCGTTGTGGCACAAATGAATCCAGGGACCTGATTGGTGGCTTCCTGCAACCAATCAAACACACGAGAATGAGAACTTGGTTAGCCACCAAGATTGTTCATAAGTCATTGGGCTGGCTTTCTCTCGTGTTAGCCTTGTCCCACCCAGACGTAAAAGTGGGTACCTGGAGTGTAAAATCGGCTTTGGCATGGTCGTATCCTGGGGTAAATTTGATTACTTGTCTCACCTTTACTATATTCCCTGTCTATCTATGTTCGTCCGTCCTGTCTGTCCTTCCCTCCTCGTAAAAGAAACCACAACTCACGCATGTTGGGTCAAGCCCCGACGCCTTCATCTCCTACTACAATTCACTTCCTCACCCCCTACTACTTCCTCTGTCCCAACTCTAGTATTCGAGGCATTGGGGTAATCAAAATTATTATTACTTGTCTCACCTTTACTATATTCCCTGTGTGTGTCCCCAGACGTCACTTTTGTCACGGGTACCACTGGGCTCACCTGCCAGCAACCACCTCTCCTGCCCTCACCTGCAATGTGATGGGAATTTGGGAAAGCCTGCTGCAGCCTTCCAGCTCGCTTGCCGGCATCCAGTAAAGTCCACCCCTGGCCCAACACAGCTTTCGTCTGCCGACCAGATGCACCACAAGTATCCTGGCGCTTGCCGCCAAATTGCTGGCTTATATACCTACAGCCAAGCAATTCAAGAGGGGCGACAAGTGGTAGGTGGGACTGAAGATTTCCAGAAGAGATATTGGCCGGCCTTGTGGTGGTGAAAATTGTTCCAGACAATAAACCAAATATTTTTATAAGGACCTTTATGGGCCCACAACAGACTTGCTAAAGAGAGAGAAATGCTAGACAACCCCAGTGGTACCAAGCATTAAAAATAGATGTGTTCTTATAGAACAAATTAAAGAGAAAAGGATTAGACTCATTAATAAATAAAAAGATGCAGTGTTGAGAGAAGATAGCTGTTAATATTAGAAAATGCTCAATACCACTTAGCTATCAAAAGAATAGGATCTTCTAGGTTAGTAAGTAAATTAAATTATTAAGGAAGGATCATATGGGAATCTGATTTAATAATTGTTAGTGATAACGTGGTTATGAGAAGTAATCATGAAAAGGGAATAAATAATATTTGCTGATAGGTTAGATCAAGCTTGAGAAATAGTTAGGAAGGACTCTAGTCGATCTGATGAAATATATTGTTTTGTTATAAAGGAAACATCGTTATTCGACTAAAGATAATATTGTACGGAATACAGTTTTAATATTAGCATCTAAGAAGGGCAACCCGCTCACCCAAGAATTAGAGATATTGTAATCATGACATAAGTAACAAGTCGAGTCGACTATTGTGAGAGGTATTGTAATATTGAAATAAGTTAACAATGCATTGATAGATATAGTATTCATGTTATATTTGAGTTGAACATTGAGTCGGAGATTGCTATACGAAGTGATCAAATGTCAAATGTTGTAATGATGATATAGGTACTTTTGGAATAGCGGTTATATTGGACTATGTAATGAAATATTTAATTTGAATCTTGCTGATATTGAATATAGCATAAGAGTTAAGTTGTATTGTGTTAATTCATCTGTAAAGTAGGAAGCACGAGTGTGGGACACTCCGTAATAGAGTTAAGTTTAAGTAGTTGCCTATGGGTATCCATTTACATGTTTCGAGATAGGTGAAATATACTGAAGATATGTTATAAATATAGGAAAGTTTAGATTAAATTGATTAAAGCCTTGGTCTTAACATTAGACATATTGAGGCGTAGTAAAGTTAGTCCGTTCTTTTGGAAATAGTGATGTGCCTTTGGATTGAAGTCGAAGTGAGTCAATGCCTGAATAACGGGTATCCAAATAGGTGGTAACGGGAACTTACGAGTTCCAACATACAATCTATATTGGGTAGACGGTATTATTCAATTTATGGATTGAACTCATTCCGGCCCGAACAGAGAATCAATTGCTATGATGATACATGCTACCGGGGAGTTTGTTAAATAAAGGTTCGAACTTCTGAACAACTGTTGAATTATTCCCACCTTAGTAGAATACTTAGATTTGGAAAAATAAGTACTACAATTATTATTATTATTATTATTATTATGATACCCATTTGCTAGCCTAATCACCAATTATGATTAAACCTAAAGAGAAACAACATAAGTCTGATGATCCCAAACCGCACAGGATACGGACAAATGCCCCCTACAGTCTCAGACTTGCTAGTGTGAATGTAGTCGCTGAGATGTGTGAGAGGAGGCAAGTGGACGTCTGCTGTGCCCAGGAAACACTCTGGAGAGGGTATGGGGTACAGTGGATTGTTGGAAGAAAGAAAAGATATAGGATCTACTGGAAGGGGGTTGAGACTGTTAAAGCTAAAAGAGGAGTGGGTGTTCTTGTGGCTGAAGAGTGGGCGGAAAGTGTGCTTCAGATTACGAAAGTTAGTGAAAGGCGGATTGTTTTGAAGTTGAAAATTGGTGAAAGAATTCTGAATGTGATATCTGCAAATGCACCCACAGGCTGGCCTACAGAAAGAGATACAATAGGACTTCTGGAATGACACAGTCAGTGTCATTTCAGGTCTCTCGGAGAATGAAATAACAATCCTGGGAGGGGACCTGAATGGTCACGTGGGAGCATCTGCAGATGGATACAAGGGAGTACATTGAGGAAATGGTTACAGAAGGAGGAATCTGGAAGGAGAATATATACTGGAGTCCTGTGTTGCACTCAACATGGTTGTGTGTAACATGAAGTTCAAGAAAAAACAGAGCTATCTGGTCACATAAAACTCTGGGGTCTCCAGTAGCCAGATAGATTACTTCTTGGTTAACAGGAAAGACTGGAAACTGGTTCGGGATGTAAAGGTCATCCCGAGAGAAGAATGTATACCCCAGCATAAGCTACTTGTGTGCGACATGAGCTTATACAGAGATCCTGAGCGCAAGAAGGTATACATGCCCAAAAGGAGAATGTGGTTGCTGAAGAACAGGGAAGTTAGGGATAGGTATCATAGTGAACTGGAGGAAATGAATAGAAATAAGGGAGCTAGGCCTGACGATGTAAATAGTCAATGGAATTTCCTTAAGCATAGCCTTCTCGCTGCCACTGACACAGTCTGTGGGAAAACAAAGGGTCACCCCAGGAGTAAGACCTCCTAGGGGTGGAATAATGAGGTAGAACAAGCTGTGAAAGAGAAAAGGAGATGCTTCAAAGCATGGAAGAAGGGAGGCAGTAAGGAAGAATACCGGGCAGCTAAACGAACTGCCAGAAGAGATATTTACAATGCTAAAAAAGGCATTAAGGACCTGGTCCTCGAACAAGTGTGTCACACTGACAATCCCAATGGGATCTTCAGCCTAGCTAGGTGAGTTAAAAATGACAGTAGGGATATTATAGGTGAACAGTGTGTTAGAAACGATAATGGGAAGATTGTGTATGCAGAAGATGACATTAGAGAAGCATGGAAGGCACACTATGAACGATTAATAAATGCAGAGTTTGAATAGGATAAGGAACAGCTTAGTATCGAAAAAAAAAAAAAAAAAAAAATGGACCCCCTCCTTTGACAGCACCAGCTGTAGTGAGCAAACACAATCAATAAAATGAAGGACGGTAAAGCTCCAGGGTGCTCTGCCATTGTCGCTGATATGATAAAAGCTTCAGGGGACTCTGGTGTCAGCTTAAGTCACTGAGATGATAATCACCATTATTAAAGATAAGAAACTCCCCGAGAATTGGCACAAAAGTGTAATAGAAATTATATACAAAGGAAAAGGGGATGCGCTAGATAGAGGCAATTATAGGGGCCTGACAATGCTTGACCAAATCATGAAGGTCTGTGAGAGAGTCTTTGAGAGTTTGATGTGGAAAAGCATCTCCATTGATGATTTGGTTTTATGCCAGGACGTGGTACAACCGATGCTATCTTCATAGTCAGGCAGATACAGGAAAGATACTTACTAAAAGGCAGGAATGTTTACTGTGTGTTTGTAGACCTGGAGAAGGCCTTTGGCAGGGTGCCTAGAGAGGTTGTGCAGTGGGCTATGAGGAAACTTGTGATAATGAAGATGTATGAGGATTCGCGAACTGCGGTGAGTGAAAGGTGTAATGAGTGAGGAGTTCACAGTACGTGTTAGAGTTCATCAGGGTTCAGTGTTTTTATGGTCCTGGAGGCACTGTCTAGAGATTTTAGATCCGGACTCCCGTGGGAACAGTTTTATGCAGATAATTTAGTCCTAATAGCTGACAATGTGCAAGATGCTGAGACCAAATTCAGAAGATGGAGAGAGGGCTTGGCGAACAAGGGTTTATGAGTCAATATTAACAAAACCAAGGTAATGCATTATAGATTGAGACAAGGCAATTTGGAAAAGAGCGGTGCATACCGATGTGCAGTGTGTGGAAAGAGTGTGGGCGCTAACTCGATTCGGTGTAGCATCTGTCGATGTTGGGTGCACCATGGGAGTAAGCACTGTAGTAGAATAAAAGGATCCCTGCCGAAGGATAAATCAGAAATCGATAAATTTGAATACGTAGTGTGCAAAGCCGAGCTTGTGTTAAATGATGATCCGTGGCTGTGAATTTTGGAAATGAGTCATTGGAGCTGGTGGACAAGTTTTGTTACCTAGGAGATACCATTTCTGCCGGTGATGGGGCCGAGGCTGCCACTGTCGCTAGAATTAGATGTGGCTGGGGGAAGTTCAGAGAACTGCTGCCAATTTTGAACATGAAAAGAATGCTTCTCTCCCTGAAGGGAAAGGTGTATGCCTCATGTGTTAGAAGTGCAATGACGTATGCCTCAGAAACAGGGGCCATTAAAGTAGAGGATGTCAACAGAATGGAACGTAATGAGATGAGAATGGCGAGATGGATGTGTGGGGCCAGCCTGCAGAGTAGAATAACAAATGATGAGCTGAGGAGACGTTTAGGTATAAAGAGTATTAGCAAGGAGATGCGTACAAGTAGACTGTGATGGTATGGGCATGTGGAGAGAATGGATGAACAAAATTGGGTGAAAAGATGCAGGTCTGTGATTGTGGAGGGAGCTGCACCAAGGGGTGGACCGAGGAAGACCTGGGATGGGACTTTACGTGCCGATCTCAAATCCAAAAACTTGACAAGTGAGGCAGCCCTTAACAGGGTTGCCTGGAACGCCGCCATTAAGACAAGAGACTGAAACTGCAATTATGTGTGGAGCACTCAGTCTTAAAGTGTTATGTATGTTTTATGCATGTATTATTGTTGTTGTCACTTTCATCTAATTTGTATCATGTGGTGGGTGAGTTACCAATGTTCATGCACGTACTATCCGGATTTCCACATTATAATTTTGCCAGATCCTCAGTATATATCTACCTCCAGCCAGTTATGTAGGTTGTGTGCTAACGAGATTCGATCCTATGCTTGCAATCTCGTCGGCAAAACATTAAACTCTGTACTGCTTCCTTGACGCTCAAATAAATATATTTATAAGTCTAGAATTAACCCTTTCAGTATTAATACGCTACTTCCACTTTATTCGGGGCATCAATAGATGATTTTAATCAGCTTTAGAATGCACTATAGGAATCGAAGCAGTAATATATATTCCATTAACCTTCGAACACCCACAGTTATTTCCCAAACTAAAGGAACTTGCTAAAACTAGAAACAAAAACAGGCCCAACATACTTTGTCTAAGCAATCAAATGTGTTTATTGATTTAAGATAAAGTGGTTGGGTACAACTTGAAACCATACTGGAAGCTGGAACATGGAGTTGTCTGTGTTTAACACTACTATACGTTTGGGTCGTTCAAGGAAACAGAACAATTTGGCAAATTCTTCAAAGTGGACGAATCGGTCCCCAAGAGCTGTGTGCAGAATCTGTAGCACTATCTCAGGTGCTGCAGTCAATCTTTGAACATGAGCAATGGAACACTCTGAAGAGTCATTGCGAACGAGTTGAACAAGTGCCTATGCAGGATACAGACTAAACAAAGACTATCAGTGGCTGATAAGACTAAGAGAAATTAGATGGCTGGGAAGTTGCTGATCAAGATGGTTGCTCACCAAACAATTCCTGAATTTGCTCGGTCTCATTGGGAGGTTTGACGTACCTCCCAACCTACCAAATAGGAAAACCTACTATTTGGTAGTAGTCTTGGAAAATCCAACGTCAAGGCTATTAACCTAATTGCAATGACGACTTGTCTATTTTGACTGCTATGTCGTCATTCCAACCGCGGTTAAAAAGAAAACGTCTAGAGTCTACTCCTTATCTTGCTCTAGGAGACGTTGTACATTAACCAAAACTACCACCGAAGGTGAAAAAAGCATTAGAAGAGAAGAAAAAGGGGTTTACCTTAGTTACCGCTCAAGGCCCATCCCGTGTTCCGTTATGCGCCGATCCCTGTCGAACGTGCGCACAAGCGACCCTCTCTTGTTATCACATCTCACGCTAGCAGAAGAACGCGGATGGGCAGGGGTCCGGAGTGAGGGAGGGTAATATGTACGTTGGATTTTCCAAGACTACTACCAAATAGTAGGTTTTCCTATTTGGTAGGTTGGGAGGTACGTCAAACCTCCCAATTTGTTAGTAGTCTTGGCAAATCCAACGTCAAGGCTGCATAACAAATAGGAGGAGGACATCCAAGCCCAACATACCAAACAAAACCAATGCATAAGACAAAAGTATGAATGACAAAGAAACACAAGGTAAACAAGAGAGTTTAATAAAGCGTGAAAAACTGAGGAGTAGCTAAAAAGAGCAGTTTTAACACGTGCCCGTCATTCATATTAATGCAAAATCATAGACTTGTCTTAAACCAAAAAGCACTGTACATAAAATCCCTTTTCTTCCAATTGAACAAAAACAAGGAACACAAACTGAAAACACCATTTTCAAAGAGGCAAAAACACTTATGTACTGTATACACATAACATAATCCCAAACTTGTAATCCAGTGTTACAAACCCGTACTCCCCCCCCCCCTTTTGCAAAGAAAACAAAGTAAAAGAAAGAGTGACAAGGGGGGAAGACCAGGCAACCTCGCAAGAGCTCTAGGAAACACGACGCCCGAGAGCTATCACAGGCCGAGGGGGTCGAACAATGGACATGGAGAGGTAGGAGGAGATGAAGGTATTGATAGACGACCACAAACCTGCCGAGGCGACGTCAGGCAACGAACGAGTCTGCAGGAACCGTAAGGAGGCAGCAAAGGACCGCACATCGTGCGCAGAACCCCGACAAGCAGGGTTACTGGCACGAATAACCCGACAAATGTGGCGTCCTATCTGTACCTTCGAAAGCCTCCCACCAGTCCGAGGAGACACCCACACAACAGTCCCCGAAGACGGAGCCACAGACTCAACATAAGAGTGCAAGGCCTGCACCGGGCACAACACATGGTGAGTATGCCCACGTTTTAAAGCCTGGATGGTGAAAGGCTTGAAAACGTGGGTCTCTCTCTCATTCTTGGCAACAAAATGAGGGGAGGGGGCCAACGTGACGACATTCAATGACGGGGAGAATCGCATGCATTCCTGGGACCGTGACATGGCAGCTAGATCAGACACCCTATCCCCAGTGGCCAGAGCGACAAGGAAGAGAGTACGCTCCAGCAACTGAACCGGTGTAGTGTCCCGTGTATATGTGTGTGAAGCCAGAAGGTCCAGAGCACGCCCCAGATCCCACTGAGGAGGGATCTGGCGCGGAGGGGGCCGTTCCCGGAAGGCAGCCTTCATGAAGGAATCCAGCTCCTTCGGAGGAACGACCAGCCCAGTGACGGACTCAAAGACCTCCCGGATGGCAGACAAGTGGTTACGTATAGTGTTGACCTGAAAGCGACGTGTACGGAAGAGGTGAAACAAGTAGTGTAGGACGAGGGAAGGAGAGCTAACAGTCTGGCGAGTGTCTGTATCCACCTAGTAAAAGACTTCCAGTGGGACTCGTAAGTCCCCCAAGTCGAAGTCGTCCATGAACGCTTCAGGAAGTCAGTCAGATCCCGTCCGTGGACCGGGAGCCACCGTGCCTCACGAACATCCACGATGCGAAGGCCAACGAGGTCCGTAGGTCGCCAACCTGGCTCAAGTGGAAGTGTGAGAGAGGGAGAGGGACCAGACTCGGGCACCACCGCTTCAACTGGGAGTACCAAGCCTGGGCCGGCCACAGAGGCGCTATGAGCCAGACTCTGCCGCGGTACAGCCGCAGCCGCGCGAGGACTTTGCACATCAACAGTGCGTCTGGTGGCGGAAATATGTATATCGACTGCCACCTGCTCCAGTCTTCCATGAAAGCGTCCGGACCCCCCTCCGGAGTACGAGTCCGGAGGGATAGGTATCGAGGCAACTTGCGCGTCTCCTTCGATGCGAACAAGTCGACCTCCGGAACACCCCAGGAAGCCGCTAGGTCGTCGAATACAGTCTGTTTCATTGCCCATTCTACAAGAACGCCCTGTCCTCGCGACAGGGCGTCCGCCCACAGGTTGGCAGACCCGGGCAGGTAGGAGGCGTGCAGGGAGATGTTGTGTCGGTTCGCGAGGAAGAACAACTTCTCGGAGATCCCCACAGAGTCAAAGACCTGGAGGACCCCTGCTTTTGGATACAGTGGACAGCTGTCTGATTGTCCATCCTGAAGGCCACCGACAGGCCCCGAAGGGCCAGCGCGTGGTCCCGCAGAAAGAACAAGGGAACCAAGAGTTCGAGGGCATTGATGTGTAGGTGTGTGTGTCCCACCCATCTGCCGTGTTGTTGATGTCCCAGGTTGGATTGGTAACCCCACCCCACCTCGCTCGACGCATCTGTATCCACCCAGATCGTCGGCGGGGGGGAGGTCCAAGGCACAGCCGCAGAGAGCGTGCCCCGAGCAACCCAGTGGCCTAAGTGTCTGTGAATGGAACGCGGGATCGGCATGAGCCGATCCATAGGGACCAACGGAAACACCCTGTTGCCCAGGAGGATTAGGCGGCGCAGCCTGAGCCTCCCTAAGGGAATGGTCAGAGCAGCCCAATTGAGGGAACCCACTAGCGAGTCCCAGATCCTCCTCGTGAGGGAGACCGAGTGCAACACGGCGAAAACCTTCCTGCGAAGTTTCACCGCGTTTGGCTGACTCTGGGTAACCGTAGCGTTTGTCAGATCCCATTCGAGACCTACCCACGTCACGACACGCGACGGGGTCAGGCGGGACTTGGGAATGTTTATGTTGAACCCTAACTGTGTGATGTGTCGAACTACGGTGAGGGTGTCGCGAACGCAGTGTTCTAGGGTGTCTGAAACTATCAACCAATCGTCCAAGTAAAACAGGATCTGGAGGCCGCCCCTGAGGAGAGGATCCAGAGCCTGCTTCACCAGTTTCGAGAAGATCCGCGGCGCGATGTTGAGACCGAAGGGAAGCCTGTCGAACATGAACACGCGATCGGAAGTCCGAACGGCCAAGAATCGCTGGAAACGAGGATGTATAGGGACGTGCCAATACGCATCCTTGAGGTCCAGCGACACTACCCACGACAGAGGCCGCAGGGCCAGTCGTACCTGGTGCACCGTCAGCATCCGAAATCGCGTGTTCACGATGTGCCCGTTGAGGGCCGACAGATCCACCACCGGTCGCATCGCGTCGCAGTCCTTCTTCGGTACCAGAAATACACGGGAGAGGAAAACCGGGTGACCGGCTTTCACCTCCTTGACGATACCCTGCTCGTGCATGGATGTAATCACGGCGGCCACCTCCGAAGAGACAGGCCGGCTTCGTTGACAAGAGCTGAGTGGGGGTCTGGACTTCCATCTCCAGGTCAGACCCCTCCGTGCAATCTTTCGCCCCCACGTCCCTCGCGGCCATCGAAGGGCGCAAGGGCGAAAACAACCTGTGGGAGCCCCCGAGATGAGGTGAGCGACCCGGTCGGCGAGGCGAGAAGGAGAACAGGGAGGAGACCGACCCGGAGAACCTACACATTTTTTGACGTGGAGGGTCCCCCGGTACGGTCCTTGCGGTCATAAGACCCTCGTTGACCACCCCTACCCCCCCCACCTCGTCGAAAAGGGCGGGACACCTCATCCCCTGTCCGCCGTGCGTCGGACCCCGTCGAAGTGCGGCCGGAAGTGGAAGGCCGGCCAGCCCCTTCTCGGCGGGGATGAAAGGGAGCAGGAGCAGAAGTGCGAGGCGGAACCGACGCTCTAGCCGGCAACTTCCCTTTCCTGCGCCCTTTCTTGGCAGCAGCAGTGGCACTAGCACTTCGAGGAGGACCGGCAGAAGGACGGGACTGCGAAGACCCTGGTCGCGACACAGCGCGTCTTTGCGTGTCGTAAGCAGGGTCCGCTGACAGAGAAGCGTAGCGTTCCCAAGCATCCTGCGCGAACAGCCCCGATGTATATAACTCAGAGTACAACAAACCCTGACGAATATCCAAAGGGGCCTTCCGGCAGAACGAGGACCTTACCGTTTGGCGTTGGCGAGTAGCCTCGCACAAAACCGCCTTCAGCTCGGGAACCAAAGACACCGCGAGCTGAAGGTGGATCCGCCTAACGTGGTCCAAACCCTCGCGAAGATCGCCAGGTGCAGTCGCCTCGATAAGTCGCAGGTGGTGAACAGAGGTCTGGAGGGAACCTAAAAAACAAGAAAATAAGTTCGCCACCCTCTGCCGCAAGGTAAAATCCCTGTCGACAGAGGACTTATCTGGGTGGGAAAAGAACGGGTTAGCAATAGCACAAATTTCAAGTTTGGGAGCGCTAATCCAGGACCAGAACTTGCCATCCAATCCGGCGACAGACACAAGAGGAGGCAAAAGCAGTGACGACTCTGGGGGAGGGATTGAAGAAGATCTGTCGACGGAGCGGTTAGCAAACTCTAAGGCCTCAGCAAACCAGGCCTCCAATGGGAGAGGATTATCAAGGACGATGGACAAGCCAGGCTTACCGTCGTCGCTCAAACCCGTCCCATAGGAGGACAGCCCCGTCAAAACAGCGAGGGACTGAACATCTTGAAGGATGTCCTGGCGGCTGAAGTCTGACCAGAGCTTAGTACGAGGAGCAGACGGGGGCTTGGGCTTAACCGAAAAGTACTGAAGGTCAGTCCTCGTCGGGTAAGCCCGAACCTCCACGTCGGCCACCTGACCATCCACCCTGATCGCCCTAAACTGCAATTTATCATTCAGCTGCACCGACCAGTCCAAAGGTAGGGCCCTCTCACCGGACGGTAAATCGGTAGCACGCTCCGGGTGGGAGGCCTGCACCCCCTTCCAAACAGCCAAGGAGCCATAGAGGAGAGGCATAGTCCTCGACGGGACCTTGGCCTTCTGGATGGGGGGCAAGCGCGGACCCTGCCCTAGCAGACGGAGGACCCCCGCATGGGAGACAGCAGGGGGAACCACCTGAGCCAGGGCAGGAGCAGTGCTAGCCGACGACCGGGCAGGAGGGGAAGCAGGGCGAGAGGGAATGTGGTCCACCGCAGAGGGGAGGGGGACCAAAGCAGGGGCAGGTTGGGTGAGGCGCTGGGGTTGTGTCACCGCCAAGAAGCGCGACAAGAGGGATTCCTGCATCGCCTCCAATCGCGCGTCGAAGTGTGACACAACCCATCCCTGCAGAGCCGAAAATCGATCCGAGAGAGGCGAACCCCCCGAAGATTGTTCGGCCCGCAGGGGCGAGCGTGAGCGAGAGCGAGACCCATGACACGAAACAGCAGCGTCGCGGCCCAAAGAAGGCGAGCGACGACTGCCGTGGCGTCCCAGAGGGTCTCGCCCCCGCTCACTAACGCCCGAGGGGGAAACATCATCCTCCCCCTCTTCCAGCGACACGTCAGCCCCCGAGAAAGGGGACCCCGAAACCTCGCTATACTCTACCGAGTCAAGCGGCGGGGTACCCCCTCGGGGAGCCGGAAGCCGAAGATCAGGGATCGAAGAAGGAAGAGGAGTAGGATGACGGGAGTGGGAAGGCTGGCCGGGTGAAAGGAGGTCAGAAGGAGCCGCGGGGGGAAACAGAGCAAGGATCCCCGGGGCTGATAGAACAGGGCGGCCCGACACCGAGGAGGAGGAGGGAGGAACCACCACCTCGGGACGAGACCGCGAAGGAAGAAGAGGCACAGAAGCAGGAGAAGTAGGAGGAGAAGCAACGACAACCTGGCGCTCCCCCTTGGACAGAGTAGGAGGAGGGAGCAGAGGGCCAGCAACATGATGGACCTCCGCCCGCGTGGAGGACACATGAAGAGGACGCCTCATGTGCAGGGGAAGCGGGCGGAAAGTGGTAGAGCCCCGATCCGGAGAGGCCAGGGGAGGGCGTACAGGGGCAGAGACGCTAACCCTGGCCTCAGGGCGAGAACCATGACGAGGGCGACGGCCGGAGTCAAGGTCAGCAGGAGGACGAGGAGGGGCAGCAGAGGATGGACGACGAGGAGAGCGAGAGCGTGGACGGAGCTGAGGATCCTCCCGACGATGCGGCGACCGACCACGGGACCCAGGAAGAAGGGCCCGAGCAGGAAGAGGGCCAGGTAAACGGCCCCCAGACGGGTCAGGGATGCCCAGGGCCACACGGATCCGGTCATCCACAAAAGCCGGTGAGCGATGGCCCACAGATCGAATGTGGTGGGAGACCACCGCCCACACGGACTGAAGGGATGCCGAGGCCGCCGCCGCGTCAGAGGAACCAGGGCGATTGTCCACCACATCCACCAAGTCCATGCACGGACCACACAGCGCAGGGAGGTAGGCCGTAGAGGACACACATTGGGAGTGGCGGAGGCAGGACCGGTGGCGCTCCAAACACGGGGAGCCACAGCCCTGGCGAAAGCAAGGCATCACAACCTGCAATGGAAGAACACACAGCATAAGCAGCACGGTGACGGAGTCAGCGAAGAGAATGTCCAATAAAAACCAGGGAATGAGCATGGGTAAACAAGAAGACACATGCAAACTGGAAGGCGTACTCACTCGAAACCGGGAACACTGAGGTAGGCGATGAGGGCGGGTGATGCTGAAAAGCACAAGCTGAACCTGCAAAGATGGAGAAAGTGTTAAAACACCACTCAACATCCCACATGCAGGGCCCTAACACAATAAAGTGTAGACACCAATATAGTAATAGGCAACAATATGACACAAAAAAGGGTCAACAGTGAAAGCCAACTATAACCGCAAATTTGCGGCCCATTGGAGGTAGATCCGTACCGACACAAACCTCCCACATGGTCACGCGACCCCCCAGCGACCTCCGCAAATTTGCGGGGAGCCGAAACGACCCAGAGGGCCGAATCGAGCACTCCGCAAATTTGCGGGACCTGCCAAGAGGGCCCGGTGCCGAACAAGCGAGAGGGGCGTCTAGGAAAACCAAAAAAGGGCCACAAACAAGCGTCAACTCCGTATCTCCAAGCGACGATGACCGTGACCATCAAGCTGAGCAGTGTCTTCCTTGATAATGTCCTGACTCGACCGGTCAAGGGAGAGGCAAGGAAGGCACACCAGGGGAGAGGAGGCACAACCCCTGGGAACCACCCAACCCACAGAGATAGAGCAAAGCCCATGAGAAGAAGTGGCAGGTTGGGTGGTTTGGCACAACAGGGGCCCCCGTGGGGTACCCCAAGATTGGGCAAAAGTTATGAAAGGATGGAGGTGAAAACAGGAAGGGAACACAAAAAACCAGTAACGAAACTGGTGAGAAAAAGGGTGGCCTAGCCGCGAGTAGAGAATGTGTCAGGGGCGAAAAACCCTGTGGAGTGAGGGAGAGGCCCCCGTGGGGTACCTCTGGGTATCACGAACCACGAAGCGCCCAGGCCCTTGAGACACAGTGAAGGCTCGAAAGGGGGGACTCGGGAATAACGCTAGTTATGCGGCTGACACAAACACTACAAACAGCACCGCCACCACGAAATCTCAGATTGTGAACCAACTGTACACCTAGGCTATGAAAAAATGAGAACTCATAAGGGCATAGCAATTCCTGAATGATAAATAATCTAGGCTAATCGAAGCTAAAAGCTAAACTATGCCCAGACTAACAGGAAAAAAGAATATGAAAAGAGAAAGAATGAAAACATATAGACGGGGAACGCCAAGCGCCCCCGTACCTTCGGTAGCTATTTCCACACGCGTCTCCATTAAACACACTGAGGAGCCCATTTAGGTGTGTCCTAGATCACGTAACATCTGTCTAGCAAAAAGAAGGCCAGAAAAGCCGAAACGAACCTAAAACAGGGTGAATTGAAGGAGCACAACAAAAGTGGACTTCAACAATGGCGACGCGTGAAAAAATGATAACAAGAGAGGGTCGCTTGTGCGCACGTTCGACAGGGATCGGCGCATAACGGAACACGGGATGGGCCTTGAGCGGTAACTAAGGTAAACCCCTTTTTCTTCTCTTCTAATGCTTTTTTCACCTTCGGTGGTAGTTTTGGTTAATGTACAAAGTCTCCTAGAGCAAGATAAGGAGTAGACTCTAGACGTTTTCTTTTTAACCGCGGTTGGAATGACGACATAGCAGTCAAAATAGACAAGTCGTCATTGCAATTAGGTTAATAGCCTTGACGTTGGATTTGCCAAGACTACTAACAAATCTAACCAAACAACCCAACCTAACCTAACCTAACCTAGACCCAGTACGTGGCATACTAAACTAGCCCTTGCATGCCAGGTACAGCGGATTCATAGTACAGTAGTCCCTCGAATTTTGCGTCTTTCAAATTTGCGAAATTTCGATTTTGCGAACGGGACCCAAGAATTTACCTTTTTTGCGGGACTTGATATGTGCGATATTACTTGAGTTTTGCGGGTGGCGCCAAATGATACGGTGTTTCCGCACTAGTTTTCGGGGGGAGTAGCAGGATCGTGATGTCAGGCCGCCCTGCCGCCCATTGTTTACTGTTTATAGATTCTCCCACGCTCTCGCATAATTGACTTCCTTGGGCAAAATTGAAGTGTTACCTGTGCCCTGGGTCCCCTGAATCTGTATTTCTGTGTTTTTCTTTATTGTAGGATGTATAATTAAGTGTATGTGTCATAATGTGTGTACAAACAAGGACGAAAACCACCAAAAAATAGGCCCTCGATGATATGTCGACCATATTCAATTAATCCCATAAGGTTAGTTATTTGAAATTTGCTATTTTGAATTTTGCTGCCTGCAATGTCGACCGTATTCTCGCAAAATTCGAGGGAGTACTGTACTCAGTACAGTACGTGGTATTTATTACCCATTAATTTCCGGAAGTTTAAACCTATGCGTAAAAATCTTACGTCTTGCACGTCACATCAGAAGTTAAGCACCCATGTTCTAAATGGCGTGTGTACGAATCGGTGCCGTCTATAGATTTAATTTAATAAATTCTTCTCAGCATGGATTCACTCGGGGACGTTCTTGCCTTACTAATTTGCTTAGTTTTTTCTCAGAGGTATATGAAGCAGTAGATAATGACAAGTCATATGATATAATATATTTAGATTTCAGTAAAGCTTTCGACAGAGTCCCTCATGAGAGATTGATGAGAAAGGTTGAGGCGCATGGAATAGGTGGGGCGTTGTTGGGATGGATTAGGTCATGGCTAATTGGTAGGAAGCAGAGAGTCAGCATAAATGGTACGAAGTCAGAATGGGGAGCAGTCAAAAGTGGTGTCCCCCAGGGATCTGTATTAGGTCCTCTGTTGTTTGTTATATACATAAATGACCTTGATTTAGGTATAACTAGTAGGATAAGTAAATTTGCAGACGATACCAAAATGGGGAGAACAATTAATTATTATGTTCCTTCCAACAACCAACTATACTCCTAAAATCGATTAATGAAATTTACAAACACATGTGGCAGTCCGTGGATTCGAATCCAGGATGCTCACACCGAAAATCAACACCTTATGCATCGCACCACGAAGACAGTTAATTCAGATAGAGATATAGAGTACCTCCAAAAGGATCTAGATACCTTACACGAATGGTCAGTAAATTGGCAGATGAAGTTTAACATTGACAAATGCAAGGTATTAAAGATAGGGAAGATGCATACAAATGTTAAATATAAACTAGCTAATATGGAATTAGAAAACTCGAATTGTGAGAAAGATCTAGGTGTGTTGGCAAACAGGATTCTCGGGTTCATCTCTAGGAGTGTGAGTAACAGAACTGCTGATGTTATCTTAAAACTTTACTTGTCATTAGTGAGACCCCATATGGATTATGCTGTTCAATTTTGGTGTCCTTATTACAGAATGGACATAGATTCATTGGAGAGAGTACAACGTAGAATGACAAAAATGATCCATAATATTAGAAATCTTCCGTATAAAGAAAGGTTGAAGAAATTAGGCTTACATTCGTTAGAGAGACGCAGAGTTAGAGGGGATATGATAGAGGTGTTCAAGTGGGTTAGTGGGATTAACAAAGGGGACATGACGAATGTACTAAAGCTCAGTGATAGCGAAAGAACTCGTACCAATGGTTTCAAATTAGATAAATTTCGTTTCAGAAAAGATATAGGGAAATATTGGTTTGGTAACAGAGTTGTAGATGGGTGGAATGGAATACCAAGTGCTATAGTGGGATTAAAAACGATAGCGAGCTTTAAGATAAAATTGGATAAGCATATGGACGAGAAGGGTTGGGTGTGAAGGGGGATCAGCAGGGTTGGGCCAATCAGCGCTCTGCAGACCCCCGTAATCCTGCGTTAATCTCTAACCGTTTTGGTAAGATGATCCTCAGGGTATTAGAGTGTTAAGCCTATAATTGGGCTTTGTAATTGGGGTTGTGTGGGACAGGGATCTGCCTTGCTTAGGCCAATCGGCTTTCTGCAGACTCCCATTTTCTTATGTTCTTATAGGAAGGTATTGACAACCGTGTTACGATAAAATCCCATTTTAGTACCATAGGCCTATATTTTTATTAGGTTTTGCCGAGGGTTGAAACTAATTTTAATATGATGCTTAGAGCATATAGATTCCATATCTGTCTTCAAATATGTCAAAATAATTGGGTATTTATCAAGGAAACCGGCCACAAATTTTCCTGGAAATTTTAAGTCACCCATTAAATGAACATACATCATATTAATACTGTATATGTTTCAACTTTTGGAAAAAAACGTTTTCAATTACTTTGAAAAAGTTAATATTTACCTCCTGTTATCCACAGCCAAAACTGAAGATTGCGGAGTAAATACCGTAGACTTCATTCAAGTTTTTTTTGGCGACCGTCAACCTTTTATTAATTACATGCCAAACCAGTGGGGGTGTAGGGGCAGCAGCCCCCACCTAATATACTAGGTTAGGTTAGGTAAGGTTGTTAGGTTAGGCTAATATTACCCCTTATTTTCGTCTTTTACCTCTCAATTTCCCTGTACTTCATAGCCGTCCCCACTATCGGGGGGCCGTATCTTAAGATTGTTGGATAATGGGGAAAACGTTTTTTCCGAAAGTTGAAACATATATTAATATGATGTACTGTATAGGTTATGTTCATTCGATGGGTGACTTCCAAATTTCCAGGTAAATTCATGGCCGGTTTCCTTGATATTTTCCAATAATTGGTGACAAATAAATGGAGTTATACTCAAAAACACCTTAACCCTCGGGACCCGGGCTGCCTGTTAAAAGGACGGTCGCCCGTAACCGGGCGAAATGGCCGAAAAACGTCTAGGCCTAGACTACCCTTATCTTTATTATTTTAACTGCTAGAACATTGCTACGCATCTCCAGACCTAGTGCGGTTTCCAATCTGTTAACTGGCGTTGAGTAGAGCTCACTAAGTCAACTGGTTCAGTTGTGATGACGATTTAAGTGGGGAGCATTTTCAGGCGATGTTAGCAATACGACGATCTTTTCACTACTGAAACTTAGTTTCTTGCAGTTTCTTACAGTAGATCCTCTGGAAAAAGGCAAACTATGCCTGTGTATCCAGCTCAGTACCAGTACTTGCACTGCTGCGGTCGTTCACGGTGTTGGTGGCGGCGGTAGCAGACGCAACATTTTTACTATTCTGTATTTTTGTTTTATAATCAAACTTCAAATCTTGTCTTCCCCATGCTTTATCAAGATTACTTTCAAACTCCCTTATTGATTCAGAATCGACTACATACTGGGGCAGTGCGTTCCACTCATTTACCACTCTATCACAAAATGAGTTCTTTCCCTTCTCAAGCCTATTTCTTTCTTTGTAAATTTTCTTAGAGTGTCCTCTCGTTCTTGTTCCCTCCCGCATCAAGAAGATACCTTCACACACATCCTCATCGTACTTTCCTGACACTATCTTAAAAGTCTCTATCATATCCCCTCTCTTTCTCCTATATGCCAGTGTCGGAAGCCCCAGTGTCCTCAACCTCTGCCCGCGTTCTTCAACGTTGGTATCAGCTTGCTAGCTCTCCTCTGCACTTTCTCCACTGCTTCTATATCCTTTACCATATATGGAGCCCACACCTGGTTCGCATAATCCAGGTGCGGCCTAACCAGCGCTGTATAGAGATTCCTGAAGATTTCTTCGTCAAGTGACACAAATGTCCTCCTTATCAGCCCTACAATTCTATTGGCTTTGTTTATCTTTTCCGCTAAATGTTCTGAGAAATTTAACTTATTGTCTATCACTACTCCTATATCCTTTTCTGCACTCACTTCCTCCATCGCTTCATACATACTGTATCCTACCTTGTCTATCTTGCTGGTCCCAATCCGCATGTACAGTACTTGCATTTTTTTGGATGAAAAGGCATTAACCAATGCTCAGACCATCCCTTCATGCCCTCCACATCTCCTTGAAGCAAACCCATATCTTCCGTAATCCTCACTCTTCTATACAGTTTAGTGTCATCCGCATACAGGTATACCTCACTTCCATTAGTTATAACTTCAGGCAAGTCATTGATAAATATAACGAACAGCAGTGGTCCCAACACAGATCCCTGAGGTACCCCACTTGTAATTTCCCTCCACCCCGAGCCTATTCCATTCACCAGTAGAAGGAATGTGGAGGAAAATTAGAGTCAAACTGGAGAATGCTGTATCCAAAAGTGTACCAGTAAGGGAATATAAGGATAAAACAAAATTGAGGAAAAGAACTAACCGAGAATTGCCAATGAAAAGAAAGCTTTGGATATTGATTAGAAGAAAGAAACGATTGTGGGAAAGATTAAAATTGTTAAAAAAGAACAGGGGGTCTAGTATAGAGGCTAAGGAAGTGGATCTGGAACGCAGACAAATAAACAATAAAATAAGGTGGGAAACAAGGAGGGGGGTGAAGGAGAGGGAGAGAGAGATAGCTAGAAATGTGAAGGATAATCCAAAAATATTCTGGAAGTACATTCAGGAAAAGTTAACAAGAAGAGTAGGGATCCCAGAGCTGGTGGGGGGGTTGAATGATGGGAGTAGAGCGGAGACTGATAAGGAGAAAGCAGAGGTGCTGGGGAAATACTTTGGGGGGGTACTAACAGTGGAGTCGGAGGATGCAGTGCCTACTATTCCCATCAAACAGGCACCGGCACTAGAACTAATAGAGTTTTCCCATGCTAGAATAAGAAGGGCTATAGAAAAAATGAATAGAAGTAAGTCACCGGGACCGGATGGGATACACCCAAGAATCATAAAGGAAGGAGGGGAGATGTTAGTAGAGCCATTGAAAATGTTATTTGAGGTATCGTTTAATACTGGACAAATCCCGATGGACTGGAGAGAGGTGAACATAACAGCTATATTTAAGAAGGGAAAGAGAAATGACCCAGGGAATTATAGACCAGTCAGTTTGACAAGTGTTGTGTGTAAACTAATTGAAACGGTAATTAGAGAAGGAATAATGGATCATATGAAGTCAAACCAACTTTTCAGTGGGAGACAGTTCGGATTCTTGCCGGGGAGGTCGACGGTACTACAGCTAATTAAGGTGGTAGATGATTGCGGGAGAGGGTACAACAGGGGAAGAGGGTTGTAGGAACGCTAAAAGCAGTAACAAGAAATAGGGTGGTCAGTATGGAAGTGAAGAAGTCCTTGCATGACAGTGTGGTAATCCCGACACTGACTTACGGAAGCGAAGCATGGACGTTGGTTGAGAGACTCAGACCAAGAGTGAGAGCAGTGGAAATGAATTACTTAAGGAGTGCGTGCGGAATTACATGGAGGGATAGACAGACTAATGAGGAAGTAAGAAGGAGGTGTGGTGTGGAGGTAGATGTCCTGGAAAGTGTGAAAAGGAACAACTTGAGATGGTTCGGCCATATGGAATGTATGGAAAGCGAGAGAATGACTAAGAGGGTGTACGAGAGCGAGGTGGAGGGACAGAGGGGGAGAGGTAGACCGAATATGAGGTGGAAGGATGGAGTGAGGAACTACATGAATGAAGGCGGTGCTGGTTGGGGGGAGGGGCGTCGACTGACTGGGGACAGAGGTGCATGGGGGCGGTTCGTTCGTGGCCACCCCTTCGGGGATCACGGCGTCAGGCAATAGATAGATAGATAGATAGATGATTGGATGCAAATTCTAGAAGATGGTGATGTAATAGACGTGGTATATTGCGATTTTATGAAGGCCTTCGATAAGGTCCCACATAAAAGGTTAATAGAGAAAGTTAGAAGCTATAATATAGGGGAGAAATGTGTGAAATGGATAGAAGCCTTCCTGAAAGATCGGAGACAGAGGGTACTGGTGAATGGAATAGGCTCGGGGTGGAGGGAAATTACAAGTGGGGTACCTCAGGGATCTGTGTTGGGACCACTGCTGTTCGTTATATTTATCAACGACTTGCCTGAAGTTATAACTAATGGAAGTGAGGTATACCTGTATGCGGATGACACTAAACTGTATAGAAGAGTGAGGAGTAAGGAAGATATGGGTTTGCTTCAAGGAGATGTGGAGGGCATGAAGGGATGGTCTGAGCATTGGTTAATGCCCTTTCATCCAAAAAAATGCAAGTGCATGCGGATTGGGACCAGCAAGATAGACAAGGTAGGATACAGTATGTATGAAGCGATGGAGGAAGTGAGTGCAGAAAAGGATATAGGAGTAGTGATAGACAATAAGTTAAATTTCTCAGAACATTTAGCGGAAAAGATAAAGCCAATAGAATTGTAGGGCTGATAAGGAGGACATTTGTGTCACTTGACGAAGAAATCTTCAGGAATCTATATACAGCGCTGGTTAGGCCGCACCTGGAATATGCAAACCAGGTGTGGGCTCCATATATGGTAAAGGATATAGAAGCAGTGGAGAAAGTGCAGAGGAGAGCTAGCAAGCTGGTACCAACGTTGAAGAACGCGGGCTATGAGCAGAGGTTGAGGACACTGGGGCTTCCGACACTGGCATATAGGAGAAAGAGAGGGGATATGATAGAGACTTTTAAGATAGTGTCAGGAAAGTACGATGAGGATGTGTGTGAAGGTATCTTCTTGATGCGGGAGGGAACAAGAACGAGAGGACACTCTAAGAAAATTTACAAAGAAAGAAATAGGCTTGAGAAGGCAAAGAACTCATTTTGTGATAGTGGTAAATGAGTGGAACGCACTGCCCCAGTATGTAGTCGATTCCGAATCAATAAGGGAGTTTGAAAGTAATCTTGATAAAGCATGGGGAAGACAAGATTTGAAGTTTGATTATAAAACAAAAATACAGAATAGTAAAAATGTTGCATCTGCTACCGCCGCCGCCAACACCGTGAACGACCGCAGCAGTGCAAGTACTGGTACTGAGCTGGATACACAGGCATAGTTTGCCTTTTTCCAGAGGATCTACTGTAAGAAACTGTAAGAAAGTACCCTCTGTCTCCGATCTTTCAGGAAGGCTTCTATCCATTTCACACATTTCTCCCCTATATTATAGCTTCTAACTTTCTCTATTAACCTTTTATGTGGGACCTTATCGAAGGCCTTCATAAAATCGCAATATACCACGTCTATTACATCACCATCTTCTAGAATTTGCATCCAATCATCTACCACCTTAATTAGCTGTGGTACCGTCGACCTCCCCGGCAAGAATCAGAACTGTCTCCCACTGAAAAGTTGGTTTGACTTCATATGATCCATTATTCCTTCTCTAATTACCGTTTCCATTAGTTTACACACAACACTTGTCAAACTGACTGGTCTATAATTCCCTGGGTCATTTCTCTTTCCCTTCTTAAATATAGCTGTTATGTTCGCCGCTCTCCAGTCCATCGGGATTTGTCCTGTATTAAACGATACCTCAAACAACATTTTCAATGGCTCTACTAACATCTCCCCTCCTTCCTTTATGATTCTTGGGTGTATCCCATCCGGTCCCGGTGACTTACTTCTGTTAATTTTTCTATAGCCCTTCTTATTCTAGCATGGGAAAACTCTATTAGTTCTAGTGCCGGTGTCTGTTTGATGGGAATAGTAGGCACTGCATCCTCCGACTCCACTGTTAGTACCCCCCCAAAGTATTTCCCCAGCACCTCTGCTTTCTCCTTGTCAGTCTCCGCTCTACTCCCATCATTCAACCCCCCTACCAGCTCTGGGATCCCTACTCTTCTTGTTAACTTTTCCTGAATGTACTTCCAGAATATTTTTGGATTATCCTTCACATCTCTCTCTCCCTCTCCTTCACCCCCCTCCTTGTTTCCCACCTTATTTTATTGTTTATTTGTCTGCGTTCCAGATCCACTTCCTTAGCCTCTATACTAGTCCCCCTGTTCTTTTTTAACAATTTTAATCTTTCCCACAATCGTTTCTTTCTTCTAATCAATATCCAAAGCTTTCTTTTCATTGGCAATTCTGGGTTAGTTCTTTTCCTCAATTTTGTTTTATCCTTATATTCCCTTACTGGTACACTTTTGGATACAGCATTCTCCAGTTTGGCTCTAATTTTCCTCCACATTCCTTCAGCGTCTTCACCGTTCAAGTATTCCCCCCAGTCAATGTCCAAACACCGTCTCAGCAGCTCATAATCTCCTCTATCATACATGTATATTTTTCAATTGCTTCTATTATCCCTCTCTGATTTAATGTTACAACTAAAGCTTATACAGGCATGGTCACTACGACCTATAGGGCTATCCACATTAACATGTTCCACTAAGCACTCAACACCCAAACTAACAACAAAATACAAGAACAACAAAAACTAAATTGGAATAACTTCCTACAAACACTTGATCACAAAACAAACCCCAAAAAACTCTACAAAACACTAAACAGCATCACACTTTCCAACAGCAACACAACACAATCACATGGTGCAATCACAACAACAGACTCTACTCCTTCATGTAAACAACAAGCAAACACTCATCAATCATTTCTCACATGTCAGCCACCTAAAACCTCACAAAGACGACCGACGTGTCATCCGACGTAAGAGACAATTCCCCACAGACCCTGACTATACACCCTTCACCAATCACCAGACAAAGCATATCATCAACAATCTCAAGCACTCACCCGCCTGTGGCCTAGACAACATAAGCAACATACACCTCAGACACCTGGGACCACAAGGCATACAAACACTCACTAACATATCAAACTACAGCTATTCACACAACACAATACCAGACATTTGGAAGCATGGTATCATCATCACATTCCCCAAACCCAACAAAGACCCCACGCTACCCTCCTCGCACCGCCCCATTACACTCCTTTGCTCCCCCTCCAAAGTCATGGAACGCCTAGTATTACAACTAATTACACCCGACCTACCCCTAGCTCCAACACAACATGGCTTTAGGCCACTGCACTCCACAAACACTCTTCTCACAGACCTTACACAAAGAGCTTTTGACGGCATCAACTCAGCTAGACCACCACACAGATCACTATTAGCCACACTTGACATTAGTAAAGCCTTCGATACCATCCCCCGCCACAACCTAACAAACAAAATCTACAACACAAACATGCACAACAACACAAAAAGGTGGCTGGCCAACTTCCTAGCAGGCAGATGTGCACACGTATCTTTTGCCGGTCAGTCATCTAAAATCAGAAACTTTCCAAACGGAGTCCCACAAGGATCCGTCCTATCGCCCGCACTCTTCAATCTGTACATGCACGATATAACTACACCCAATACTCCCCAAATAAACTTAGCCTCCTATGCAGATGACATAACACTCACATGCACACACCATGACCCAAGAAGAGCAACAGATCTCCTTCAACCCTATCTCAACACACTACATGGCTGGTGCACTACAAACAGACTTAATCTAGCCCCAGCCAAATCCACCGCAACCCTGCTCACAAGCTGGACAGGTGAACACGAATACATCCCTCAACTCACCATAAACAACACACCCCTAACACATACACACACACCCAAAATCCTAGGAGTAACATATGATACTCATATGACATTCAAACAGCACACCACAAACATTAAAAAGAAACTGACACCCAGACTTAACACCCTCAGGTCACTTGCTCACACAAAATTTGGACACAACAAAGAAACTACCACCACAGTATATAAACAATACATAAGATCAGTAATGGAATACGCAAGCCCAGCCTGGGCTTCTAACCTAGCTGAAACACATCATAAGACCTTACAGACTATTCAAAACAAAGCCCTGAAGATCATTACAGGCTGCACAGCTACTGCACCCACAGATCATCTACATCAAGAAACCAAAATCCTCAAAGTCAAAGACCATCTGGACATGAGAGGCACTCAATTCCTGGCAGCAGCCTCCACAAACCAAGACCACCCACTAAACTACATGGCAACACACCCACAGACACCAAGAAATATCAAAACAACACCCAGCACACGGTATCACACACAATTATTGTCCTCTCTCCCTCCCTGCCCACCCCGAACCAACTTCCAGAAGCACATCCATACTCATATCTCTCGCCAATCCATCCACTCACTCACAGACAACACGCAGCTGCATGCACGACCTCCCGAAATCCATCCTTCCGAATCTTCCCTCCCTCGCGAGGACAGGCTGAGATGCGGACACCATCCAGCTCTCCTGAGCTATCAGAAGAGACTGGATGACTCCGTTGTCGACGCCTGCCCGGGATGTAACGCAGCACCCCATACCATTAAACACATCATAGAAGACTGCATTTCACACAACCACTTACGCCAACAACACAACCTACACTCAATGAGAGCTCTGTGGGAAAGCCCGATCGTGGCTATGGCCTTCCTCAGGGACTCGGGGCTGTTCGGCCAGGCAGCTTAGGGAACAACAACAACAACAACATGTTCCACTATATCCTCTTCATTGCTAAAAATCAAATCAGTACACTCCCTTGTGTCCCATCTCTATATCTTGTCATCTCTACAATATGTTGCGTTAAAAAACAATCTCTCACTTTCTCTATAAACTTATTTTCCAGGCTACCCTGTCCCGCTGTAGTAGTACAATTTGCCCAGTTGATCCTTGGCAAATTGAAATCTCCAATCAAAATTTTATATTTGTTCTCTCTATTATCTATCTCCTCCATTGCTTTCAGTAGGTTATCATCCTCTCCCCTGCTATTATTTGGGCTTCTATATACTGTAAGAACATAAGAAAATGGGAGTCTGCAGAAAGCCGATTGGCCTAAGCAAGGCAGATCCCTGTCCCACACAACCCCAATTACAAAGCCCAATTATAGGCTCAACACTCTAATACCCTGAGGATCATCTTACCAAAACGGTTAGAGATTAACGCAGGATTACGGGGGTCTGCAGAGCGCTGATTGGCCCAACCCTGCTGATCCCCCTTCACACCCAACCCTTCTCGTCCATATGCTTATCCAATTTTATCTTAAAGCTCCCTATCGTTTTTAATCCCACTATAGCACTTGGTAGTCCATTCCACCCATCTACAACTCTGTTACCAAACCAATATTTCCCTATTATCTTTTCGGAAACGAAATTTATCTAATTTGAAACCATTGGTACGAGTTCTTTCGCTATCACTGAGCTTTAGTACATTTGTCATGTCCCCTTTGTTAATCCCACTAACCCACTTGAACACCTCTATCATATCCCCTCTAACTCTGCGTCTCTCTAACGAATGTAAGCCTAATTTCTTCAACCTTTCTTTATACGGAAGATTTCTAATATTATGGATCATTTTTGTCATTCTACGTTGTACTCTCTCCAATGAATCTATGTCCATTCTGTAATAAGGACAGCATAATCCATATGGGGTCTCACTAATGACAAGTAAAGTTTTAAGATAACAGCAGTTCTGTTACTCACACTCCTTGAGATGAACCCGAGAATCCTGTTTGCCTTGTTTCGAACGCTTATACACTGTTGTCTAGGCTTCAAATCATTGCTAACAAACACACCTAGATCTTTCTTACAATTCGAGTTTTCTAATTCCACATTAGCTAGTTTATATTTAACATTTGTATGCATCTTCCCTATCTTTAATACCTTGCATTTGTCAATGTTAAACTTCATCTGCCAATTTACTGACCAATCGTGTAAGGTATCTAGATCCCTTTGGAGGCACTCTATATCTCTATCTGAATCAATTGTTATTAGAATTGATCCTCTTACACATTTTACTTCAATACACAAATACTCACAATATTGCTGTCTCATATCCACCTCATTAACCTTGAGCTCTTTTCTTACATAAATAAACAGTCCTCTTCCAACCTCTGCTCTAATAGCATTTCTCTCATATAACTCAAAACCCTCCAAACTATATTCCACCAGTTCCCTTTCAATTCTAACATTTTTTGGTCTTACTTCCTGTAGGGCTATGACATCAGGTTTTTCCTCTTCATCCTGCAACCTACATATCAAGTTCTCTTTTCTTGTCCTGGGTAAACACATCCACATTACTAAACATAATCCTTAATCCATCTACCATTCCTTCAGCAATTACACCATCCCGCTCCTCCAGTCCGTACCCTACACCCCTGTTAGCACTACTGGGTCTGCCTCTTTGTCTCCTGTCTCTCCCTGTGACACCTCCACCCCGTTCTCCTCCTCCGTCACAACTCCCATCACATTCTCTCCCCTCCCTGATCTCCCCCTCCCTTCTACTCTTATAAACCACTTCCTCACTTTTCCGTCCCTCACTCTCCAGTAAAAATTTCTCTTATCCTCCTCATCCAACTTCCCATTATTTTCATTAGCCTTTTCCTTTAATTCCTTAATTTTTTTCCTTTGTTCTATACTCAAATCCTTCTTTAGTCTTATGTGTTTCAGTTTATCATTTGTATTTAGCCTCCAACTAAAATTTGTCACAGTCTCCGCCACTACCCTAGTTTTAAACTGTACCCTTATAGGTCTCATCTCTCCCCTTTTATATCTACCTATCCTACTGACCTACTCCACCTGCCCTTCCCATCCATATTCGTCCTCATCCACACCTTTCAAGACCTCCTTCACGGTCTCCATATCCCTCACTTTTCTCACTCCATTATCATTCATATGAGTCTCTATATCTCCATACAAGATTACACCCCTATCCCTGTCCATGGCCTCCCTCACGACACTCTCCTTGTTCTTCATGACCCCTACAACTGCACTCTCAAAACTTTTTTTGGTCATATTCATTTCTTCCTTTTGCTCTTTCATAATATCCTCCAAATCCTTGACTTTTTGTTTACCTACCACCGTCCATGCAGTCGACTCCTTTACTTCCGTGAAACGTCCTTCGTATTCCTTCAGCTGCTCCTTCAATGCCATATTCTCTGCTCCCAGTTCATCTACCCTTTTCAATACCATCTCTAGGCTCTCATTAACTGCCAAAATAGGCCTGCATTCACTTCCTTCGCTAGGCCTATTCCCTTCCCCACCTGTCACACCACACATTACACACAGTGCCTTAACTTTCTCACCAATATCCCCCATCCATTTCTCTGTATCACTCATCCACTTTTCCAAATCCTTCACAACAATACTAACCTCTTCTAACTTCTTATCTGTGCTCTTAAATCCCCGAAAACGTTGTAACCTTCCTTCCGCCTCCGTCATACCCGAAATTCCCTCTGCCATGTTTGTTTACAAACTCAACAACTCACAACCCTACCGCTGTCCCGTCACTACACACTCTTATTACACTATATATCACCCCTCCACCACACCAATATATCCTCCAAACACTTCACTAAATCCTTCCTCTTCTTGTTAGCCCCGTATGCACTCGATATCCGTGAATTAATTGAACATTCCCATAACATATGCCGGAGCCTCAAACTTGCGTCCGCCTTCCGCCATGGTGTGCCGCCAACATGAAACAACGACATACAGACATACAATAACAAACGAGTCTTCTCCTTCTTGTTTTTGGAGGTGCGGTGACGAAGCGACCGGCTTTGTTTACATTCGTCCGACGCACGGCGTTCGGATCAAGCTTAATAGGCTTTCAAGCTTACTGTCTGTTAAAAGGACACCCGGGTACCTGCCCATCTGCCGCGCCATCCTTTTAAAAGGACACCCGGGCTGGAAGGGTTAAAACACACTAATCATTGAAGGAACTGACGAGAAAAAGGATTATAATACAAAAACACATACGTGACCCAAAAGGAATTATAATTTAGGATTTTTATCAGTTCTGTATAGGCTAGCCTACTCAGTGTCTCAGTTTATTGGGGGGAACTGCAAAAGACCGCTCTCGGACAATATTAAGCTGCAGCACCACTGCTAGCACTGTAATCTCCATGTGTTAGGCCTATGGCAAACTAACTTAAAGTTTATGGCCTAGGCTAGGCCCTAGCATACCAGTAAAATTGTAATTACTTTAGCCACTTTTAGAGGTGTTTTTGGGGATGGATGTAGTTTCCGGGCGTACTGTCGTCATGTTTAGGCTACATAGGACGATCGCCGCGGTTAACTATGCGTGTATTTTGACGGCAATTGTTTTCGGTTATTTGCCCCCTGCTGGCAATATATGTGATGATGACAATATGTCATGGAGGGGGGGGGGGGGGGGTGCAAAGCCGCGGCCCCCCCCCCCCCCCCCCCCCCCCCCCGTATTGTATCCAGTGGCATTAAAAATAGCCTAGTCGGGAACATGATTGCAAGCGTCCGACGCCGTCACCGCCGCCGCCGTTATATTTACATTTGTCGATCCCCGTGGTTAAGTTCGCGTTTATTTTTACGGTGATTTTTTTCGGTTATTTGCCCCCTGCGTGCAATAAGCTATATATGATGATGACTATATGTCATGGGGGGTGGGGGGGGGGGGCAAAACCCCCTCAACATATTGTATCCAAAGGCAGTCAAAATAGACGGGAACTTGATGGCAAGGAATTGTGGAACTCTTGTCAACCGGAATTCTCGTCGACGCGGGAACCGAGAATTCGTCGACGGTTGAACATTCGTCGACGTAGAAAATTTCGACGACAGTTCCACTTATAAGATAATCCCAGCAAATGATGGCTTTGCCTCCCTTCACCCCCCCATGACATATTGTCATCATCATATACTGTATATTGTCAGCAGGGGCAAATAACCGAAAAAAAATAACCGCGGCGATAGCCCTATACTGTATAAACATGATGACCGTACGCCCGGAATCTACATCCATCCCCATGTTTGTGAAGGCTTGAAATCTTAAATGAATTATGAGTAGGAATACAAGAAAAGGTAATTCTACAGAACTTCAACTTCTCAATTGCCAATCCTGACTATGAAAAGAATGCCTCTCCCCCTGAAGGGAAAGGTGTATGCCTCATGTGTTAGAAGTGCAATGACGTATGCCTCAGAAACATGGGCCGTTAAAGTAGAGGATGTCAACAGAATGGAGCGTAATGAGATGAGAATGTTGAGATGGATGTGTGGGGCCAGGCTACAGGATAGAATAAATGTTGAGCAATGTTGCCCCTCAACTTTCTCTTCTTAATTGCTGAGGGGCACAGGGCCCTGGATGGGGCTTTGGTTTCCCGGGCGTTTCCGCACCCTCCTCAGCTCCCCGCCATGGAGTGGCTTCGGTCACCCAGGCTTTATTGTGGTCGGCGGGGAGGATTCTGTGGGGGCACTCGGTTGTGGCCTTGGAATTGCTCGGGGCCTTGGGGCTGTTCGGCCAGGCAGCTTGGCGAACAACAACAAATGTTGAGCTGGGGAGACGTTTAGGTATAAAGAGTATTAGCGAGGTGATGCGTACAAGTAGACTGGGTTGGTATGGACATGTGGAGAGAATGGATGAACAAAATTGGGTGAAAAAATGCAGGTCTGTGATTGTGGAGGGAGCTGCACCAAGGGGTGGACCGAGGAAGACCTGGGATCGGACTATACGCGCCGATCTCAAATCCAAGAACTTGACAAGTGAAGCAGCCCTTAACAGGGTTGCCTGGAACGCCGCCATTAGGACAAGAGACAAATTGCACTTATGTGTGGAACACTCAGTCTTAAAATTTTATGTATGTAAAGTTCAGTGTCTCCGAACCAAAGAAGATGATGCCAAAAATGACTCTGGTGGGCATTGCTAATGACGCTGAGGATAATGAGATCATTCCCAGCATCCTCAACAAGAACCCAAGAATAAAGTCCCTGGTCGACGATGGCTTGGCTATGAATTTGTTATTCACTAAGCAAAAGAGTGATGCACACACTAAGATTGCGGTAGTAAAAATGTCACCTGAAATACGCTCTTCCATTGTGGATGATGGCAATTCTGTGTATGTTGGACTTGTGAGATGTCGTGCGTACGATCGCTTCTGGGTAACACAATGTTACCATTGCCAGGGCTTTGGTCATACCAGTGACAGGTGTTATCGGAAAAATGAGGATCCAAAATGCAACTTCTGTGCTGGTACTCATAACTCAAAAGACTGCACCAACAAGACTTCCCCCAAATGTATAAATTGTATGAGCTCCACATCAGTTACGGAGCCGCCAAATCATTTCGCCTCAAGTAGAAATTGTCCTTTAATGACAGCTCAGAGAAATAAAGTTATTGAGAACACCAATTTTGTAGGTTCAAAAAACTGAAAAATGCACATGGGAGCCGGTTGAAACTGGGTCTGTTGAATGTTCGTTCCTTGCGTAACAAAATGGATCATATTTGCGAGATCTTGGATGAACGTAACCTTGATGTATTATGTCTCACTGAGACCTGGTTGTTCGAGTCAGATCTGAATATTATCCAGGCGGCATTGCCTAAAACCCATTCCATAATAAATGTTCCTAGGCCTAGGGGAGATCATCCGGGTGGTGGAGTGGCAGTTGTCTACTCCACATCTCTGGTGAATATCTTGCAAATAAGCCATAACCCAGCCCCTCTTTATTATGAACTATTGGAAGTGGAAATAAAACTCCATCAACAAATTCTAAGAATGGCAGTTGTCTATAGGCCTGGCCATCGTGGCACAGATAGGGGTTTTATGGAAGAGTTTGGGCAGTTTCTCGAGGAATTTTCTGCTAAAACCGGAAGACTTTTGATATGTGGAGATTTTAATTACTGGGTTGACAGCCCTCATCTGAAGCCATTCTCTCCTGAGTTCCTTGAGTTGACTGATCAGAACAATTTTGTAAATCATGTGTCCCACCCAACTCATATCTTAGGACACACCCTTGACTTGGTTTTCTCTCCTGTGGGTTGTGGTGGTGTTCTGGATGTTGATGTTGAGAATGCTGACCCTAATACCTCTGATCATGCTTTGATTACTTTCAGCTTTGATTTCCCTAAGCCACTCACACATGAAAAAGTAATCAGATTTAGAAATTATAAAAATGCAGACCTAAATTTGGCTAGCAGTGAAGTAAAACAGTACTTGGGAAGTATTGATACTTCCAACTTTACTTCAGATGAGCTGGTGGAGGTACATGGAAATGCACTTAAATTAGTGTTCGATCATCACTGTCCAGAAGTAGAGAAGAAAATCATAGTACGAGATGATTCGCCCTGGTATAGCACTCGAGTTAAATTTCTTAGAAGAGCGCGTAGAAGAGCTGAACGTGAATGGCGGAAAAATAAAACAGACTCTACATGGTTGCAATATCTGTCAGCCAGAAGAGCTGTGGTCCACAAAATCAAAGATGTAAAGAAAGTGTATTATCGGGGAAAAGTTGACTCGTGTGGTAACGACCAGAGGAGGTTGGCTTCAATTGTAAACAGTTTACTTGGAAAAACAAGAGTCAGCTTAAGACCTTCTGTACCTGATGCCGAGTTGGCTGCCAACTTTGTGGCATTTTTTGCTGGCAAGATAACTCGCATAAGACAGGAACTGGATGATGCTTCTGTTGGTGAAGAACTTTCAGTTGTACTCCAACCCCGACACATTCCTAATAATGTCCTCTCATCCTTTCACTCAGTAGAGGTGGACATGATCTCGTCCTACATAAGAAACCTCAATAAAACATTTTGCCCGTTGGATCCCATAAATGTTTCCAAGCTACCAAGAGTCTATGATCACACAGTTGAGTTTATTTCCAAAATAATTAATAAGTGCTTCTCTGAAGGTAGCTTCCCACATTCTGAAAAGCATGCACTACTCCGACCTACTCTAAAGAAACCTGGACTTGATGTTGAGAACATGTTGAACTATCGTCCTGTCTCCAACCTGTCCTTCATATCAAAGATATTAGAGCGTGCAATACTTGACCAATTACAACCACTACTTCAGCAGAATGAAACTATCCCAATTTTTCAGTCTGCTTACCGACAGCATCATTCAACTGAAACAGCATTGATTAGAGTACATAATGATCTAGTTGAGAACATTTGCAATGGTGTGGCCTCACTATTGGTCTTGCTTGATCTCTCTGCGGCTTTTGACACAGTGGATCACGAGTTGTTATTGAGTGATCTTTATGATTGTGGTGTGCGTGACTCCGCTCTCTTGCTTCTTGGGTCGTACTTGTCAGGTAGATCCCAGAGTGTGATGGTAAATCAAGTGGTCTCGGACTCGACACCCCTGCAGTATGGTGTTCCGCAGGGATCAGTTTTAGGCCTATCCTATTTATAATTTTATATTAGCAGTTTGTCTCTTCTGCTTCGTGCACATAATGTCACCTTTCACTTTTATGCAGATGACACCCAGATTTATGTGAGAATCACAAATATAGTTGATATACGGAGTAAGATGGAATTGTTGATGTCTGATATCAAGAAGTGGATGAGAGCGAGAAAACTTAAACTAAATGATGGTAAAACTGATATTCTCATCATCCGAGGAAATAGAAGAGCTGATGATATAGTAGGTGCCCTCTCCATCAATGTGGGTGGATCTCAGCTGCGACCGGCCAACTCTGTTCGAAATCTGGGTGTATATGTGAACTCCCGATTAGATTTCAAAGAGCATGTAAACCAGATAGTTAAAAGTTGTTACTTGCACATCAGAAATCTCTATTTGGTGAAGCCGTTTATAACCAGACGTTGCCTCCTGACGTTGGTTCACTCATTGGTCTTCTCTCGTGTTGATTATTGCAATGCCCTGTTGGTGGGTCTTCCAAATTATATTTTGAAGAAAGTTCAGTCTGTTCTTAACAGGGCCGCAAGACTAATTTTTGGTGTTCCACCTAGAACTCCTACTACATCTCTTCACATAGAACTGCACTGGTTGCCAGTAAGAGCAAGAATAGAATTTAAGTTGTGTTTGGTGACTTTTAACCCTCCGACCCCGGCTAGGGAATATCGTGACTGTACTTTGTGTCCGGGGGTTTCCAGGAATTTTGGTCCCTGTTGATTCACATGTTACTCCTGAAATACATTACACAAAGTTATAAAAAAAACAGAAAAATGTAGCACAAACCTTCATGTGTAGAATGCCGTTGAGTAGAGGTCTCTAGCCCAAGTGATTGCATAATGGTGAGCGCGGGAAGTGGAGTGATTTTTATGCGTGAAAATCATCCCGCGTTCGGATGCGTCGCCTTTGCCCAGGCCCCGGCTCGGCTAACCTACTGTTTTCTTAGCCACTCGTCGCGCAAAACCTTTTACCTCCCGGAGGCAATTTTATGTATTGATAGTGATGTTATTATAGTTATTTGGAGTCCAATTATATAAAATATGTTTATTAGGCTATGATTGTAACAAATATTTCACATTTTCACTCGATACCGTAGTTTTTATGAGTAATTGAGGTAGGTTATTGTTATATTAGGCACTGATTATTCGTTATCACAGGTGTTTATTATACTTTGGCCATCTAATATTATGTCATGTGTCACTTTCACTTAGTTATATGCTTTGTAAACGTTTTATATACAATTTATTGTGTCTTTTTTCACTTATTTATATATGTTTTCATAATACATGATTTTTTTATCACAATACACTGTACATTGTTTTATTTCCACTTGTTGCCTATATACATACATATTGTCAGTCTTTGGTACTTTCACTATGATTATTAGTTAGTACTCCTGCTTGCTGTGGTATTCAGCAAAGCACGGTATAGTACATAGTGACACCTGCCACTCCACACACTGCATGGTGGTCTTTTTGTGCTTCCTCGGCCTCACCTGGCTGTTCCAGCAGACATGGCACCGCCTTCTGCTAATGGTGACTCCATCTCGTTCCAGAGGCAGGTACAGAGCTTGTGCACATTTAGATACTGTGCACACTGCAGGCGGTCCTGAACGGGGCGCCCAGGTTGTGCCACTGCCCTCTGTGGAGCTAGAGCGGGGGCAGCACGCCCACGAACTTTGGCGGCGCGCACCCTAGGGCGGCCAGGAGCGCGACGGCGCCCAGGCCCAGCCCGGCGGCCAGCCCGGCGGCCAGGGCGGCCAGGAGCACGACGGCCCTGGGCAAAGCGTCTGGGTTGAGGGTCGTCGATGTCCATAAAGTCGTCGTCATCGTCGTTGTCGTCAGAGCCGTCATCTTGCCCTGACGGTGGACCCAGGTAATCATGGCCAGAGTCATCTGTGAGGTGCCCTTCTTCTTCAGAGCCCCCCTCATAATCTCGCGGGGAACGAATGATGCGTGGGCGGCGTGTAGGTCGGCGAGGTGGGGAAGGAGTGGGTAAATAGGCCGAAAGTGGGGGGTCCTCAACCCTAGGGAGTGCTGGTGGTGGTGGGGAAGAATGGCGGGAGCCTGGGGCAACTTGGGTGGCGTGGGTAGATAAGGAAGACAATGGCGGGTCAACCTCAGCCTCCCGCTCAGCCTCACTATCATCACTTTCATCGTCATGGTCAAATCCACTAAAAAAGGCGTATCTTTCATGGATTTCGTCTAGATCGTCAAAATCTTCACTATAGTGAGACTGATAAGACTCGGAGCTATCACTACCCAACTCATCAACACTATTTTGGCCTTCACCACGTTCATAACTCCTCAAAGCTATCTCAATACCTCCGGGAGTCAACGCATCTTGTACGTGCCTTTGCGTTAGGGCGCGACGAACATGGGCAGGCATCGAAGGGAGCGTAGAATCGGACACAAGGGAATAACTTTTTGGGCTAGTATCCATGTTGGCGGCAGGGTAGAGACTGTTTTGGTGGCGTACATGCTGTCTGGTGGCGTCGCCTAGCGACGCCTGGTGACCACGGAGCGAAATTTTTACGCGCGCCATTCGAAAGCACACACGCAAGCAATGGTACAGTGTTGTACCACCCGGGTTCCTCGGGCCAAAAAAAAATGGTACACACGTGTACCACCCGGGGTCTAAGGGTTAAGGTTCTCAAATTTGGTGAGCCTAGGTACCTTGCGGAGCTGCTCAGGCGCCCACCGGCACACCATGGTGTAGTTGTGCGTCATGACAATGACCCTTTTCGTCTTGATGAACCATGGGCTTTCCAGCAGTCTTCTTTCTTTGGGAGGTCTTTCTCCTACATGGCTCCGAGGTTGTATAACAGGTTGCCGCTGTCCATGAGACAACTGAGTTCTGTTGAATGCTTCAAGAGACAACTTAAGACTTTTCTCTTTGAGAGAAGCTATGATCTTGAGAGAGGTGTCATGGCAGATGGCTATAGAGTTTAGGCTATTTTGCCACTGCTAGTGATTGTTAAATGTGTGTTGTATATGAGCCTTCTTTTGGTGCATTGATTTTTTTTTTTTTTTTTTTTTTTTTTTTTTCTTTCTTTCTTTTCGAGCGCTAGTGAATTCTTCGGAAAAATTGGCGCTTATGAGAAATAAGTAACATGCTTATTATTATTATTATTATTATGTATGTGTTGGTGTATCGCTGATAAGGGAGGGAAACAAGTAGAAGCTACTGTACCTGTACTGCTGTTTGCTCATGATACAGTTCTGATAGCGATAATGAATGGGAGTTGCAGGGTCTGGTAAATATGTTTGGAACAGTGCGAAAAAAAACGGAATCTGAAGGTAAAAGCGGGGAAGAGCAAGGTTATGGTCTTCGAAAGGGGTGAAGCCACAGAGTGTGAGGTGAAGTTGAACGGTCAGGCTATGGAGATTGTCAGCTCATTTAAGTATCTGGGCAGTGTGCTGAGTAAAGATGGGACTATGGATGAAGAAGTGCGGGAGAAGGTGCAACAGGGGAAGAGGGTTGTAGGAACGTTGAAAGCAGTAACAAGAAATAGGGTGGTCAGCATGGAAGTGAAGAAGTCCTTGCATGACAAACTCGTAAATGACTTAGAAGAAAACAACATACTTAAAGATACTCAACACGGTTTTCGTAATAAACGCTCCTGCTTAACAAACCTCTTAGACTTCTTCCACAATATCCTTAACCTATATGATGAGAGTAAAACTGTAGATATTGTATACCTTGATTTTCAAAAGGCTTTTGACAAGTTCCCCACAAACGTTTATTGATAAAGGTAAACGCGCATGAAATACAAGACGGTGTGTTGAAATGGATAGAAAATTGGCTCAGTTAAAGAAAGCAAAGAGTAGTCGTAAACAATTCTCTATCTAGTTTACATTAACGACATAGATGAGGGTCTCACCTATACAATCTCAAAGTTTGCTGATGATACAAAAATTGCAAATAGCATAGGCTACTCTCAAATGAACATGAAGATATGCAACATAATCTAAATTTCTTATCAGGTATTGGAGAACATCGAGCCGAACAAGAAGTCCATGTACAGTACTCCCGCGTACCAGCGTGCCAGATCACCACCTACTACTATGTTGGGCCATCCGTACCACCAACATCCTGGTCTACATCCAGAGCACCAAGGCTATGTTCCAGACCAGGAATGACCAGAATGACCAGATTAATAAGCAGGTATGTACGACCACTGACCAGATTAACCCATTCAGTACCGGTCAGGGATGGAGTATTATTAGTATTTGTTATTCCAATGCATTCCAATACAGTAATTCAGGGTATTCGTATTTGTATTCCAATTATTACAAACAAAGGTAAAAGTATTTGCATTCGTATTCTAATATTTGGATAAATTATTTGTATTCGTAAAATAATCTGGCGAATACTGAGAGAGAGAGAGAGCAAGAGATAGCGGTCATCGTTCGTATCTCGTCATATTCACAAATTTTATACCATACCATAATTATACAGTATCTATTTACTACACTACAATATAGGTTGATATCCCAGTGTTGAATACAGGTAGTGTCTGTTAGTGGTAGTGTTCTTTTATTTAATAATTTTCATTTTTAGTAAGCGTTGTTTCCACATAGCGATTTTGATAATTTAATTTGACTTTATATTGTCCTTGTCCCAATTTTGGTTTGTTTAGTTTGCAAGTTTTACATTTTAATCGGTCATAAAATAGTTAACCGTTGCATAAGCTACGGTACCACACTTAGCCATAGTAAAAAAATTAATGAATTTTACAAAAAGTATTCATGAATACTTGCATAAAGTATTTGTATTCGTATTCCACGAGACAATACTGTACTTCCTTGTATTCGTATTTGCAGAAATCTAAATTATTCGTATTCATATTTGAATACTGAGCTCGTGTATTCATTCTATCCCTGGTACCGGTGCCGTGGTTTTAACTTTTATTATGTCTATTAAGTTTAACAAAGGCTTTCAGCACTTGACAATCTTGGAACAATCTCACTTAACCTTTATTACCTTATTTGGGTGTGAAGTATAAGAGGACAACCGAAGTGCAGGGGTTAAAGTATTTGGCAAAAATATGTGGTACCGGTAACACAGTGGTCAGCAACCCTTAAAGCTAGAAGAGACATTTTTTCAAAGTTTCATACAAGAATGGAAACCCTGAGGACCCTCTAAACTATAGACCAGTTTCACTTACTAGTATTGTATGCAAGATTTGTGAAAAGTTAATTAGGAAGAGATGGATGAAAATGTTGGAGAGAAAGAAGATAATAACCCCAAAGCAATTTGGATTCAGAGAAGGGACAGCTTGTGTTACCAGTTTGCTATGTTATTACAGTAGGGTGATAGATGTACTCCAAGAGAGAGGCGGATGGGTGGACTGCGTCTACTTAGACTTTTCCAAAGCATTCGATAAGGTACCACATAAGAGATTGTTATCTAAGCTTGAGACGCTAGGATGTGTCAGGGGGAGTTTGCTGAAATGGATGGAGAGCTATTTAACAGATAGGGAAATGAGCACCAACATTAGAGGAACTTACTCATCGTGGCGGAAAGTTGAGAGTGGTGTGCCGCAGGGATCTGTGTTGGCACCTCTCATGTTCCTTATGTACGTGAATGACCTGCCGATAGGCATAAACTCTTACATGTCAATGTTTGCAGATGACGTAAAAATTATGAGACAAATAACAAATAAAAGTAGTTGTGAGGAGCTGCAAGGGGATTTAGATAAAATATACGAATGGAGCACCAAGTGGAAAATGAAATTTAATATAAGTAAATGCCATGTGTTAAATATGGGAAGAAGTGTGAATAGACCAAATTGGGAGTACAGGATGGGAGATAATATAATTAGCAAGGCCGAAAAAGAAAAAGATTTAGGGTTGATTATACAAGATAATTTGTCGCCAGAGAAACATATTAACAAGCTCTTTAGCGGAATGTATGCAATGGCCGGGAATATGAAAGTTGCTCTGAACTACTTGGATGAGACCATGGTAGCGAAAATTATGAAGAGTATGATTAGACCAAGATTGGAGTATGCAGCAGTGGTGTGGTCCCCGCATCTAAAGAAGCATATTCACAAGTTAGAAAGAATCCAGAGAGCAGTCACTAGATTGGTTCCAAGTCTCAGAGAACTGCCATATGAAGGGAGGCTAGACAAATTAAATCTACCGAGTCTAAAAGAGAGGAGAGAGAGGGGAGACATGATAATGATGTACAAATGTACCCGGGGGCTGGAGAGGCTGGATAGGGAGGATATATTAATTATGGATACAGGAATAACTAGAGGCCACAGCTACAAAGTAAAAAGACCTACCTGCAAGAACGATATCAGGAAGTTTAGCTTCCCCTATAGATGTATTGACAAATGGAATAGGCTGGAGGAGGAGGTGGTAGGGGCAAGGAACATCCATATTTTCAAGAAAAAAATGGATGAAAGTAGACTGAGAGACGGGACAACACGAGCTTAGCTCAACTCCTGTAAACTACAATTAGGTAAATACAGTAAACCCCGATATTTCGGACTTTTTACTCGGAAACCCGCACTTCTCGGAATGGCATCTTGACAATTTTACCAACGCCTAAACTTCGTTTGTTGCGAAAATAGCCTCCCGAAAGTATACCTAGAATGGGAATCGAACCCAAGACCCTTGGGTTACGAGGCAGACATCTTACCAGTTAGACCAATAGAGATATACTGTACCACTTGGCCTGGTTGGCTCGACTATATTTCCACATCTTGTTGTTCAGTTTATGCTAACCTGGCCCTAGGTTAGATTAAGAATATTTAGATGATTTATGATAATTTCGGACGAGTTTACCCTCGCAACCCCTGTTTACTCTTGTTATGACGCGCAATCTCGAAGGTGCTTTTCATTCTCCCGCAGTACTTTATGGTAATTTAATGGCTTCTATATAATTTTTATGAGCAGCGGGGGCTGGGGGGAGCAGCCAGGCAGCCCCCACTCCCAAGTTAGGTTAATGATATCGTTGGAGGAGGCGGGTGAGGGTTTGTTTACATCCACGAGTATCCCCTCTAGGCTGCGTTCACATTCGACGGATGGCCCAAGTCAAAAGAAATACCAGATAAAAATCTATATACCGGTAGGATGGTGTAGTATAACAGGGCTAAATGGGAGTGGTAATAGTAGCAGTATCACTCCACTTCTACTAAAAATAAATTGCTTACATAATACAGAAATAGTGGTAGATTTTTAGGTCTGGGTTCAATTTTGTCGGTAAATTTTACTATTTTTTGTTTAATACTTTCTTAGTGTGTTTAACCCTTCCTTCCCGGATGCCCTCTTGTACACCCATAAAAACCTTGGCCCAAGAAACCCGGATGACCTCTTGTACACCCACTTAAACACCCATGACGTCACAGCCTGTGAGCTTGCTGTGCGAGGCGTCGGTCCGACGCATGTAAACAACAGCCGGCTGGACCGACGCTCCGCATCTCCGGCCACAAGAAGGAGAGCGTCGCTTGTTCGTGTGTGCCTGTATGTTGTTGTTCAGTATCGAAAAGTGGTGTAAAGTGGCTGGTTTGGCCATAAAGTTATCTCCAATGAAATCATCATCACAGCTCACCCAGTTGACTTAGAGAGCTCTACTTAATGCCATTTTACAGGTAAATAACACAGCTACGCTTGGGGATGCGCGGGAATGCGGGAAGCAGTCTGATTAACGAATATACGGTAGCCTAGCCTAGACGTTTTTCGGCCAAAACACCCGGGTTTCGAGGAATATATATATAATACATAACCGTGGCTGGAGGGTTAACTATGTGAAACTTGCGGCAAATATATACATAGCTTAACATAGCTTATTAAGAAAGGCTATAATAAGCCTACAATAATAGAAACATAAACAAAGACCATTGCTTACCTTAAAATTAAATGCTTAGCCCAAGTGTCCAGGATACGCAATATTAATTGCGTATCATGGACACTTGCTAAGCATTCAATTTTAAGGTAAGCAATGGTCTTTGTTTATGTTTCTATTATTGTAGGCTTATTATAGCCTTTCTTAACTATTGATTTTTGATTTAGATCGAAAATGTGTGTGTCTGGGCTGTGGGGCGGGCTGCCGGCCATATGTATTTTTCTCCATAAGTTATGTTATTCCTATTACTGTATGCGAATCCCCAATTTATGCACCACGCTTTTCCGTCCATATAGACGCGTTTTGGGGGGTCTGACTGTACTAGGCCGTCGCATGGGGCCATCTGTAGAGTAGGGTCTGGCCAAATTTTGCGTCCTACCTTATTTTTATATATTTTTTTATTACACATTTCCTGCAGGAATAACACATACAGTATTGGCAACTAGTATACTGTACGATACCAACACTTCATTATGGACGATAACATTCACAGATTCAGACCTGGACCTAATGCCAAAAGAATACCAGTAGCCTAAAAGTATGGTTTATTTGTGGGTGCATTTCAAAGTTTTAATAGTTGTTTTACAATATTTACTATTTTAAATATTTTAAAGCCTTCCATGGACACTTATCGCAGAGGAGTTGACCATTGCACCACCGTTTTCAGTTGATCCATTTTCTTATGTGCAATTTTGGATGTTTTTTTTATTCTCCTGCACAGTACAGTACAGTATTATGGTTGTTGTTGTTGTTGTTGCTGTTCCCCAGGCTGCCTGGCCGAACAGCCCCAAGGCACCGAGCAAGACCGAGGCCATAACCGACCGCCCCCACAGAACCCTCCCTGCCTACCACAATAAAGCCTGGGTGACCGAAGCCACTCCGTGGCGGGGAGCTGAGGAGGGTGCGGAAACGCCCGGGAAACCAAAGCCCCACCCGGGGCCCTGTGCCTCTCAGCAATTATGAAGAGAAAGTTGAGGGGCAAAGGAAAAATCTCTTAACCCTCGTCTAGCGGGGGGTTTTGGGCTATTATGGGCATATTCAGGCCCTCCTGAATGATCAATCAAGTATCTGCATGAAAAGAAATGTATTCAGCAAAAAACTAGGCGCTATCAATCGTAGTCATGTACTTAACCTTTAACCCTCGTGGCCCGGGCAGGTCCTCCTAAGGACGGAGGTCGTATCCGGCCGATCTGGCCGAAAAACGTCTAGGCCTAGGCTACCGTATTTTTGTTTATTTTAACTGCTAGAAATTTCCCACGCATCTATAATCGTAGTGCGGTTTCCAATCTGTAGACTGGCGTTGAGTAGAGCTCTCTTAACCCTCGTCTAGCGGGGGGTTTTGGGCTATTTTGGGCATATTCAGGCCCTCCTGAATGATCAATCAAATATCTGCATGAAAAGAAATGTATTCAGCAAAAAACTAGGCGCTACAACTCAAGACAGAGCCCGAATAGGGACAACACCACATCAGAAAACAATGAACACACAAAAACAAAACATAAATTCACACACATCCTCATAGCTCTTGTAAATTGCAGATGGAAAGCAGTGGCGGACCTGCGGCAGATGAACCATTTACAAGAGTTTTTACTGCCTGGCGGACCGTTCGTACCGGAGGTGTTCAACGACAAAAAAAAAGGTAACTTATTTGAATTTTTTAAGACCTTTCGTGTCATTTAGGTGTCGATTTTTAAAAAGACTTCACCGGTACTGAAAGGGGTACCGTGAAATGGGGCAAATTCGGACAATTTTTGTGTTTTTGTACCATCGAGTCAAGTTTTTAGTTCTATCGAAGATCTTTAGTATTATACGTGAGGCTGGTCCACTAGTATATCAAGTCATAGCAGCAAGAAAATATTAGATATCTATTATATACAGTAGGGTCTCGTAAGATGCGAGTTTATGGTCGATGGATGCGACCGCATCTTACGATTTCGCATCTTAACCCTTCAACCCCGGGTGGTACACGTGTGTACCATTATGTTTTGCCCCCAGGAACCCGGGTGGTACAACATTGTACCATTGCTTGAAAGCCTGTGAGCTTCGTGTGCGAGGCGTCGGTCCGACGCATGTAAACAACAGCCGGCTGGACCGACGCCCCGCATCTCCGGCCACAAGAAGGAGAGCGTCGCTTGTTCGTGTGTGCCTGTATGTTGTTAAGTATCGAAAAGTAGTGTAAAGTGGCTGTTTTGGCCATAAAGTTATCTCCAATGAAATCATCATCACAAATCAAGCACTTGACTTAGAGAGCTCTACTTAACGCCATTCTACAGGTAAATAACACAGCTACGCTTGGGGATCCGCGGGAATGCGGGAAGCAGTCAGCATAACAATGATACGGTAGCCTAGCCTAGACGTTTTTCGGCCAAAACACCCGGATTTCGGGGAATATTTATGTAATGCATAGCCGGGGCGGGAGGGTTAAGATACACGTAAAAACACAGAAAAACTTCCCGCCTAAGGCTCGCATTTTAAAAAAATGTTCGCATCTTAAGGTTTCTCCTCGGATTTAGCCCACTTTGAGCCTCCGATTCGCAAATTATGGTCAGTCTCGCATCTTAAAATAATTAATTTATTATTTAGGGGCCCTCGCATCTTCTGATCTGGCATCTTACGAGACCCTACTGTACTGTACTATGAAAATATATAATTACAGTGGAGCCCCTACCATATCTTCGCGACAGCAATCTTCGCTGTAGACACTAAATAGACTCAATTTCGCTGTAAATTAATCAATCTTCGCAAAAAAAATACGAGGAAAGTATGCCGCGGTTTTATTCTTCGCAGCTAATATTTCAATCTTCACGCCGCATTTTCCTGCCTAGCTGAGGCATAAACATGCTGGCCAGCCAATTACAGTCCACCATTCGGGCACCATCTAGCCAACGTCATTGCAAAGCAGTCAATCACAGGCAGTCCAGTAGAACGCCATTGGAAGTAAAGTGATTAATTATATTTTTTCTATAGGTCCAGGAATAATTTGTAGCGAGGTCGGTCCTTTGAGATCAGTGCCTTATAAATTGTCCTTTCCTTCCACGTAAACATTGCGATATTCGGTGTGCAGTTGGGTCTGAGTGCATTATTAGGTTAATATCCAGTATTGGATAAATAGATATCAATCGTAGTCATGTACTTAACCTTTAACCCTCGTGGCCCGGGCAGGTCCTCCTAAGGACGGAGGTCGTATCCGGGCGATCTGGCCGAAAAACGTCTAGGCCTAGGCTACCGTATTTTTGTTTATTTTAACTGCTAGAAATTTCCCATGCATCTATAAACGTAGTGCGGTTTCCAATCTGTAGACTGGCGTTGAGTAGAGCTCTCTTAACCCTCGTCTAGCGGGGGGTTTCGGGCTATTTTGGGCATATTCAGGCCCTCCTGAATGATCAATCAAGTATCTGCATGAAAAGAAATGTATTCAGCAAAAAACTAGGCGCTACAAGCTTCAAAATGAGACCAGAATGAGCTACGTAGCACTCGTCGTTTTGATGCAGTGGTACCACCAACATGGGAGTTTAGCGTATAGCGGCATATTTTTTTCCAGCTACACTGCCGGCCTCTCGAGAACAGAGGGAGCATGAGTCAGTGGGCGGCGGTAAGCCCTGGGTGTCGGCCGTGTGGCCTGCTGCTCTCCCGGCCATTTGCACTCTATTTTAACCCTTTAAAAACCTTAATTATGCTCCTAACTTGCTTTTTAGATACGGACTTAAGTCGGGCCCCGCTCTTTAAGTGAATATGTTTTTTAAGATGCGGGGACCACTCCGCTGCTGCATATTCCAGTCTTGGTCTAATCATACTTTTTATAATTTTCGCTAACCTGTTCTCATCCAACTGTTCAGAGCAACTTTCATATTCCCGGCCATTGCATACATTCCGCTAAAGAGCTTGTTAATATGTTTCTTTGGCGACAAGTTATCTTGTATAATCAACCCTAAGTCCTTTTATTTTTCGGCCTTGCTAATTATATTGTCTCCCATCCTGTACTCCCAATTTGGTCTATTCACACTTCTTCCCATATTTAACACATGACATTTACTTATATTTTATTTTCCACTTGGTGCTCCATTCGTATATTTTATCTAAATCCCCTTGCAGCTCCTCACAACTACTTTTATTTGTTATTTGGCTCATAATTTTTACGTCATCTGCAAACATTGACATGTACTGTAGGAGTTTATGCCTATGTGATTAAAAGACGTCTTTCGTAAGCTGCATAAAATAGTTTAATATTGTATCATTCCTGTTTTGGTTTGTTTGTTTTGCAATTTTTACATTTTGATTGTCGGGATATAAGTCAGAATAGCATCATCCGTATTGAAGTAATTAATATAGTTTTGACTTTATTGATATTACAGTGGACTCCCAGTATTCGCGCCTATGTCGTACCAGCCCCCTTCCGCGAATGCGTGGTTTCGCGGATACGTGGGCAGTGTTTAACATAGGTTTCAATGGGAAATAGGCTTAGGTCGTACCTGACTCGGCCTTCTTGGACCCTCAAACCATTATTTTGACCTACTTTATGACAATAATATGGACCAAATTATTAAACAGATACGGTGACGGTACCGGTACCACACTTTATTCCACATTCGTCCAGTCACCCATAAAGTACCCATTTCCTCCCAAATATATCCAATAAATACTGTACATATTATTTGAGAATACAGTACTGTACTTATAAATACATATTATGAGGAGATAACTTACCACACAAACTTTATTTGTAATCAGTCATTAGGCCTAGGCTAGCCTTACTCATCGGCATAATTTGCCGGCTTACGCTTGCTCTCTGTTTTGATGGTCCCGGGCATTTATTTCCATCATGATTACCATCAGGCCCTCTGTCCCTATCACTGAATGCTCTAAAGGCCCTAATAAATGCGGGAGATAAGAGGTTCGTGCAGAAAAAAGCTTGTAAACAGGTGGTTTTCGACTTTTCCAATACTGGGCTGTGAGCTACTGCCTCAGCTGGGACGCTGTGCTGACGTCACGCAAGAATGCAAGATGGCCGACCAAAGCAAAACTCGGGATGCGCACTGACCCGCCTGATTCAAATCCGTGAATAGCTGGTATTTTGCCGTTTTTTTGCGCGGATGACGAGTAATGTGATATTTAGGGGTGTCCGCGAATTTAGCAAGGATCGCGGATAACGAGAGTCCACTGTATATGTTTTCACCAACCAACTTCACTTCTAAACTCGATTAATGAAATCAACAAATACATCTATCTATCTATCTATCTATTGCCCGACGCCGTGATCCCCGAAGGGGTGGCCACGAACGAACCGCCCCCATGCACCTCTGTCCCCAGTCAGTCGACGCCCCTCCCCCCAACCAGCACCGCCTTCGTTCATGTAGTTCCTCACTCCATCCTTCCACCTCATATTCGGTCTACCTCTCCCCCTCTGTCCCTCCACCTCGCTTTCGTACACCCTCTTAGTCATTCTCTCGCTTTCCATACGTTCCATATGGCCGAACCATCTCAAGTTGTTCCTTTTCACACTTTCCAGCACATCTACCTCCACACCACACCTCCTTCTTACTTCCTCATTAGTCTGTCTATCCCTCCATGTAACTCCGCACGCACTCCTTAAGTAATTCATTTCCACTGCTCTCACTCTTGGTCTGAGTCTCTCAACCAACGTCCATGCTTCGCTTCCGTAAGTCAGTGTCGGGATTACCACACTGTCATGCAAGGACTTCTTCACTTCCATACTGACCACCCTATTTCTTGTTACTGCTTTTAGCGTTCCTACAACCCTCTTCCCCTGTTGTACCCTCTCCCGCACCTCTTCATCCATAGTCCCATCTTTACTCAACACACTGCCCAGATACTTAAAAGAGTTGACGATCTCCATAGCCTGACCGTTCAGCTTCACCTCACACTCTGTGACTTCACCCCTTTCGAAGACCATAACCTTGCTCTTCCCCGTATTTACCTTCAAATTCCGTTTTTCGCACACAGTTCCAAACTCATTTACCAGACCCTGCAACTCCCATTCATTATCACTCATCAGAACTGTATCATCCGCAAACAGCAGTATAGGTAGCTTCCACTCAATTCCCTCCCTTTTCAGCGATACACCAACATCCACTGCTCTAGATAGTATTTCTTTCATAACTCCATCCATATATACAGTAAACAACCACGGGGACATCACACACCCCTGTTTCAAACCAACATTCAGGTCAAAGAACTCGCTCTGCTCACTCTCCACACGTACTGCCGCCTTTGCACCCTCATACATGCTCTTCACTGCTTTCAGCAACTTGCCCTCTACTCCGTATATTCTAAGTACTTTCCACAAACCTTCTCTATCCACTCTGTCATAGGCCTTCTCCAAGTCCATAAAGGCAACATACACCTTTTGTTTCTTCTCCAGATACTTCTCCACAACACAATTCAGGGTAAAAATCTGATCTACACATCCTCTTCCCTTCCTAAAACCTCCCTGCTCGTCGCCTATCCATTTCTCCGTTCTCACTCTCACTCTCTCAATCACTACCCTACTGTATACCTTCCCTACTACGCTTAGAAGACATATTCCTCGGTGGTTACCACACACTCCTCTTTCCCCTTTGCCCTTATATAGGGGGACTATTATGCCAGTCTTCCAGTCATCGGGTGCACTCCCCTTCTCCCATGCTAGTTTGCACATTTTCCATACCCATTCTATCACTATCTCACCACCATACCTCAACATTTCCCCACACACTCCATCTGTTCCTGGTGCTTTCCCCAACTTCACTCTTTTCATGGCTTCCCACACTTCTGACCTCCTGATCCCCACCTCCTCCTCCACTACTTCTCTTCTTCTCCCTCCCATACCATATCCAGCTATGTTTGCTGGCTCTTCATTCCTTTCATTTAGCAACTCACTGAAGTACTCCCTCCATCTTTCGACTCTCTCTTGCTTCTCGGCTAGCATTCTCCCATTCTTATCTTTCACACCCTTACTGTTTCCCTTGCTACCTTCCCTAACTTTCTTGACTTCTTTCCAGAACAGTTTCTTACTCTCCCTCCATTTTACACTCAGATTCCTTCCAAATTCCTCATCTACTCTTCTCTTACTTTCCTTCACTACTCTCTTCACCACCCTCTTACTCTCCACGTACCTCGCTCGTTTCTGTCTCTCGGAATCTTCATTCCCTCTACTACCCAACCACTCTCTATATGCTTTCTTCTTTTCTTCCACAGCTATTCTTACCTCTTCTGTCCACCATGCTGTACCTTTCACTCCCCTCCCTCTTCTCCTCACTCCACACACCTCCTCACATGCTGCACAGATCTCATCCTTAAACACCTTGCTCATCTCCTCCACTTCCTCCATAACTTCCAGGTCGAACCCACCTAGTCGTCTTTCCACTGCTCTCCTGTACTCCTCCCTGACTTCCTCCTCCTGCAACCTCTCCACCCTCCTCACCATTCCACCCTCCTCTCGCCTCCCTCCCGCTCTCCTCACCCACTTCTTTTGTATCCTAACCTTAGCTACCACTACATAATGATCAGACAGACCCCCTCCAATACCCCTATACACCCTAGCATCCATCACAGATTTCTTCATTCGTTCATCCACACATACATAATCAATCAATGACTTTCGTTCCACCACTGTCTTATCCTTCATCGTCAACATCCGTTTCCACGTGTACCTGTGGATCATTCTGTGTCGGAAGAAGGTGTTGGCTATCCACAGCCTCCTCCCCACACATACGTCCACAAGTGCACTACCATTCCCATTCACCTCTGATGGTACCCCCCACCCTCCCACCACTCCCTCAACTTTCCTATCACCCACCTTACCATTCATATCCCCAATCAGAAATATTCTTTCGTTCTTGTCAAACTTCTCCAGGCACGCCTCCACATTCATCCAGAACTCCTCTTTCTTTCTTTCAAGTATATCCTCTGTCGGGGCATACACGCATACAATCACCCACGTTTGTATTCCTACTTTCATTCTCACCCACACAATCCTTGAACCCACAGACCCATACTCTCTTACACATTCCTTCCATTTGCTACTTACAAACAAACATGCACCTTCTCTCGCTGTTCCTTCACTCACTCCAGCACACACACCCATTCCACATTCCCATTCTCTCACATCTGAACCTTTCCATTTGGTCTCTGTCATTCCACATACATCCAGCCTGGCATTCACTAACACTTCCAGAACCTCTCTCTCTTTTGTGCCATCATTCATGCCACTAACATTCCACGTAGCCATTCTTAGAATGTCCGAAGGCATGTCCTTAGTCGGTCCTGGTCCGTCAACGTTGGTTCCGTCCGCATCCGAGGCTGTTCGTTCGTTTTTTTTTTGCTTAGATATTTTTTCCGGGTGGGGGTCGCAAGCCCACCGACCCAACCTCTTTAGTCGCCTCTTACGACACGCAGAAGGCACGTGGGGCATATTCTATTCCCTAACCCCCAGGGGCAATACATGTGGCACTCCAAGGACTCGAACCTAGGATACTCACACCGAAATTCCACGCATTTATGCATTACGCTATCAAGACAGTTAAGGAAATATGCGGTTCAATGTTATTTTAATACCACAAATTTTTGTGATATATTTGAATATAAATATTGAATCTATATGCTCTAAAGATCATAAGAAAATTTGTTTTAACCCTCGGCAAAACCTAATAAAAAAGTATGGTACTAAAAAAAAAAATCGTAACAAGGTTGTCAATACGGTACTTCCAGTTATCGATAGCTCTAAAGATCATATGAAAATGTGTTAAACCCTCGGAAAAACCTAATATAAAAGTATGGTACTAAAATTTAATTTTCGTAACAAGGTTGTCAATCGGTACTTTCCCGTTATCAATGTACAATCAAAGCTGAAGAATGCACAGTAAACACCGTAGACTTCATCGACTTTTACCTTCGTATAATAGACATCCAATTTTTTTTTTTTTTGTATTAACTAAGGGATTAGTACTCAACCAGCGGGGGTGTGGGGGCAGCCCCCACCCATAATACTAGGTTAGGTTAGGTAAGGTTGTTAGGTTAGGCTAATGTCTTTTCAAATCACTATCGGGGGGAGGGACGTGTCTCAACATCGATCGATAGGCCTAATGGGGAAAATAGGTTTTCCCGAGATTTCTAATTAATTACAAACACTATATATTGATGCAAATGAACAATTTTGTTTATAAAAAACACTCGGAAAATTTGTGGTATTAAAATAACATTTTTCCAAATATGCTAACAACATTATACCCTGTACAGATTGGTGGTGGCTTCCAGTACAACCGTTTGGAGGACTACAAGAGGATAATTGTTCAACCCTTCAACTACGGTGCCATCGGACGCAACGAAGACAAGAACTCTGCCAAAGTAATGTGAGTGTGTAGGAATGTAGTGGTTACTGTTTATTTGTACTGTTGTTTTGGTGATAATGTAGAGTTATGTTTACTGTTATTGTAGTGATAGCGTATAGTATGGTTACTGTTTATTTGTACTGTTGTTTTGGTGATAATGTAGAGTTATGTTTACTGTTATTGTAGTGATAGCGTATAGTATGGTTACTGTTTATTTGTACTGTTGTTTTGGTGATAATGTAGAGTTATGTTTACTGTTATTGTAGTGATAGCGTATAGTATGGTTACTGTTTATTTGTACTGTTGTTTTGGTGATAATGTAGAGTTATGTTTACTGTTATTGTAGTGATAGCGTATAGTATGTTTACTGTTTATTTGTACTGTTGTTTTGGTGATAATGTAGAGTTATGTTTACTGTTATTGTAGTGATAGCGTATAGTATGTTTACTGTTTATTTGTACTGTTGTTTTGGTGATAATGTAGAGTTATGTTTACTGTTATTGTAGTGATAGCGTATAGTATGTTTCATAACAGCTGACGGTAAATATCCATGTCTCCATCGTGATTGCTCTGCTTGGCTAATTATGTTGTTAATTAGGAAAAGTTGGCATTAATATGATTTAGATATGTAGGCTAATAGTTTCATATATTTCAATGAAGTAACGAGGTATATGTTGTAAGGAATTCAATTTACTGCCAGGTGAAAAAAGACTGACAATAGTGATAATTAGTGGATGGACTAGCTGTATACCAGTGTAGAAAAATAGTGCTAAAAAGACTGACAATAGTGATAATTAGTGGATGGACTAGCTGTATACCAGTGTAGAAAAATAGTGCTAAAAAGACTGACAATAGTGATAATTAGTGGATGGACTAGCTGTATACCAGTGTAGAAAAATAGTGCTAAAAAGATACATAGGGGGCCTCCGAGTCAGACGGACCCAAAGATACATAGGGGGCCTCCGAGTCAGACGGACCCGAAGATACATAGGGGGCCTCCGAGTCAGACGGACCCAAAGATACATAGGGGGCCTCCGAGTCAGACGGACCCGAAGTTGACAGGTCAATCCTGTAAGTTTAATTACACTGCCACGGATTGTCCTATTCACTGGGGACAAGTCCACTTGGAGACGTTTTATGTATAGCCACCCTCATAAAGAGGAATAAGACATCCGGCAATAGATAGATCGACAATTACAATAGTACTTGCCGCATAATTGTGTTGTTTGCATTCTGTTAAAGTGATAACTCTGGTGTAGGGCTTTGTTTTGTTTTAATAGGCTATCATTCTGTTAAAGTGATAACTCTGGTGTAGGGCTTTGTTTTGTTTTAATAGGCTATCATTCTGTTAAAGTGATAACTCTGGTGTAGGGCTTTGTTTTGTTTTAATAGGCTATCATTCTGTTAAAGTGATAACTCTGGTGTAGGGCTTTGTTTTGTTTTAATAGGCTATCAATCTTTTCACTATGACTTAAATTGCTTCAAACTCCGTTTGTCCAGACATTTAAGCTCGAACATTACTTGATTTTTTTCCTGTCACTTTTTCAACTTCGAGGGAGGCACTCGTTACAGACAGTTTTGCCTTTTGCCTACCTCATAAAAAAAATAGTTTGAAAAGTGAACATCTTGCAAATATTCTACTTTATTTGCTATTGGGCTCCCTCAATCTTTGATTTAAAAATAATAATAATACGGTTTAGCCTAGCTAGAAATAATAATAATACGGTTTAGCCTAGCTAGAAATAATAATAATACGGTTTAGCCTAGCTAGAAATAATAATATGGTTTAGCCTAGCTAGAAATAATAATACGGTTTAGCCTAGCTAGAAATAATAATACGGTTTAGCCTAGCTAGAAATAATAATACGGTTTAGCCTAGCTAGAAATAATAATACGGTTTAGCCTAGCTAGAAATAATAATACGGTTTAGCCTAGCTAGAAATAATAATACGGTTTAGCCTAGCTAGAAATAATAATACGGTTTAGCCTAGCTAGAAATAATAATACGGTTTAGCCTAGCTAGAAATAAGCCATAATCCACGAACGAAGCTTTGTAATTTTTAGTATGACGGTATTATTGGTATATTATTTAGCTATAAACTCCAGAAGTTCCTATATAAGTTGAGAAAATTGTCTACAACCAGGTATGCCTAGTTAGAAACCTACAAAATCATTATCATCAGCCATTAGGAGTCCACTTGCTGGACAAAGGCCTTCCTTAACCTTTTCCATGACTCCCGAGACTTTGCCATCTGTTGCCATGTTACCCCTGCAGTCTTTTCTCTCTGTCTCTTCACCTCCTGTCCGGTCTTCTCCTATCGTCCTTTCCTTCTCTGGGGGTCCAGTGAGTTGGTGTTTTACTCCACCTATTGTCCTCTCTTCTTGCTACATGTCCTGCCCATCTCCATTTCTGCTCTTTAATAGTTTTAAGAATATCCTTGACTTTGGTTTGCTCTCATACTCACGATGCTCTCTTCCTATCTCTAAGTGTTATTCCTAGCATTGATCTTTCCATTGCTCTTTGCGCACTTCTAAGCTTATTCTCCATTGGTTTTGTTAGTTTCCAAGTTTCAGATCCATAGATCATGGTTGGTAGCACACACTGGTTATATACTTTACGTTTAAGGCATATTGGTAGTGTACTTTTCATGATGTTCTGTTTGCCGAATGCTTTCCATCCTAGAGTGATTCGCCTTACTATTTCATGTTCATTGTCTTTTGTTTGTTTCATTACTTGGGCAAGATAATTGTATTCTTCTACTTCCTCTAGAATATTGTTATCAATCCTAATTATTCTGCATTGAGCCTTATCATTGTACATAACTGGTTTTACTCCTGTTCATTTTTAGACTTATTTTGAGTTTCTTTATTGAGATTATTTAGCATATCTTGGAGTTTTTCTGCATTATCTGAAATTAATACAAAGTCATCTACAAATTGGAGATGGTTAAGGTATTCCCCGTCTACATTAATTCCGTTTGATTCCCATGAAAATGTTCTGAAAACCCCTTCAAGACAAGCTGTGAACAGCTTGGGTGAGATTGTGTCTCCCTGCCTCACTCCTCTCCCAATCTTTATCTTCTTTGTGTCTGTGTAATCGGACCACAGCAGTGCCTTTTGTGTATACTGTACATTTTCCAGTAGAGACGCACTTCATGCAAAAAAAACTGCCATGCAAAAAACTAAAGTACCTGAAAAGAAAACAAATACATCAAAAAATACTTTATGCTATTAGTGATGTTCTCAGTTTTATATATGTTTCATTAATTTGTTGTTCATGTAGCAAGTTTGGTATAGCTGTTATCTCTACTGAATCTAATGCCTTTTATGCTATTAGTGATGTTCTCAGTTTTATATATGTTTCATTAATTTGTTGTTCATGTAGCAAGTTTGGTATAGCTGTTATCTCTACTGAATCTAATGCCTTTTATGCTATTAGTGAGGTTCTCAGTTTTATATATGTTTCATTAATTTGTTGTTCATGTAGCAAGTTTGGTATAGCTGTTATCTCTACTGAATCTAATGCCTTTTATGCTATTAGTGATGTTCTCAGTTTTATATATGTTTCATTAATTTGTTGTTCATGTAGCAAGTTTGGTATAGCTGTTATCTCTACTGAATCTAATGCCTTTTATGCTATTAGTGATGTTCTCAGTTTTATATATGTTTCATTAATTTGTTGTTCATGTAGCAAGTTTGGTATAGCTGTTATCTCTACTGAATCTAATGCCTTTTATGCTATTAGTGATGTTCTCAGTTTTATATATGTTTCATTAATTTGTTGTTCATGTAGCAAGTTTGGTATAGCTGTTATCTCTACTGAATCTAATGCCTTTTCATAGTCTACAAAAGCTAAACAAAGAGGTTTATTATACTCCGAGGTTTATTATACTCCGAGGTTTATTATACTCCGAGGTTTATTATACTCCGAGGTTTATTATACTCCGAGGTTTATTATACTCCGAGGTTTATTATACTCCGAGGTTTATTATACTCCGAGGTTTATTATACTCCGAGGTTTATTATACTCCGAGGTTTATTATACTCCGAGGTTTATTATACTCCGAGGTTTATTATACTCCGAGGTTTATTATACTCCGAGGTTTATTATACTCCGAGGTTTATTATACTCCGAGGTTTATTATACTCCGAGGTTTATTATACTCCGAGGTTTATTATACTCCGAGGTTTATTATACTCCGAGGTTTATTATACTCCGAGGTTTATTATACTCCGAGGTTTATTATACTCCGAGGTTTTCTCTATTAGCTGGTTCATTGTATGCAACTGATCCATGGTTGAATATCCAGTTGTAAATCCTGTCTGTTCCCGAGATTGATTTTCATCTATAATTTTGCCTAACCTATTTGTGAGGATTTTTGAGAACAACTTGAGAACAACTGATAAACTAATTACAGTTTCTTACAGTAGATCCTCTGGAAAAAGGCAAACTATGCCTGTGTATCCAGCTCAGTACCAGTACTTGCACTGCTGCGGTCGTTCACGGTGTTGGCGGCGGCGGTAGCAGACGCAACATTTTTACTATTCTGTATTTTTGTTTTATAATCAAACTTCAAATCTTGTCTTCCCCATGCTTTATCAAGATTACTTTCAAACTCCCTTATTGATTCGGAATCGACTACATACTGGGGCAGTGCGTTCCACTCATTTACCACTCTATCACAAAATGAGTTCTTTGCCTTCTCAAGCCTATTTCTTTCTTTGTAAATTTTCTTAGAGTGTCCTCTCGTTCTTGTTCCCTCCCGCATCAAGAAGATACCTTCACACACATCCTCATCGTACTTTCCTGACACTATCTTAAAAGTCTCTATCATATCCCCTCTCTTTCTCCTATATGCCAGGGACGGTAGTTGCCGAGATCTTTCTTATCGCCTTTTTTGTGAAGTAGAATCACTATTGCATTGCACCAAGTTTCTGGAACATCCCGCTCACACAAACATTGGGTGAACAGCTGAGCTACATTAGACCTCTTCTCCTGCATCCTTCAGAAGATCTCTTGTTACTCCATCATCTCCTGGAGATGTTCCACTTTTCATTTTGTTTAAGGCAGACCTTACCTCATCTACAGATATATGTGGGACCTTGCCTGTGTCTGTTGTTGAATCATTTGATGGAACTGTTTTCTTAGAACTTTTTGACTTGTTCTGTACAGTTTATTATTTCACCATTGGTGTCTCTCAAAGGATTAATTTGTTGCTTACCTAAGGCTAGTTTATGTTGTGTTAGTTTGAGGCTTTTTCCTTTCCTAATAGTTTCTTCAACTAAGTAAGTCCATGCTTCTTTTCTTTCTTCTTCCCGTCGTGGTTTGTTGATTAGCTGGTTTAGTTCTGCTCTCTCTATTTCATCTCTTTGTTTTGATTTCCATTGCTTTTCTTCATTTTATTAGATTTACACGAGTCTGTGAGTACTTGCTTTCTTTACTGGTGTTTGTGTTCCCTATCTTTTCTGCTGTTTGTGTAATTGTTAATGTTAGGTTTTCGTTTACTTTGTTGATGTAATTTTCATTGCTGTTGAGAGCTTGGAATATATTTTGAAGTTCTAACTGGAACTCCATCTTATTTCTATAGGCATATTTTCTTCCCGGGAAGTAATCTTATTTCTTTCGGCTTTAAGATTGAACTTTTCTATGCAGCATATCATCACTGATATGTTAAAAGGGAAAATTGAGATGTCGTAAATAGGGTAGGCCTGTAGGCCTGTAACTGCAAGGTCTTTACTAAACTGAATAAAGTCTTGGGCCTAGAAAAATGATAGTCAGTCGAAATCATAAACGTCCCTCAAACTCTTTTACAGTACTGTAATTAGTAAACAGAATATATAATATCATATTATCACCAACCCACCAATTAACTTGCAAATAAACCTAATGAATGAAATCAATGAAAGAAGTAAATACATGTATGTGGTACTGTACTCTAACGATTTGAACGTAGGATACTGGCACCGAAATTCCAGAATAAAGTTTAAAAGACGTCACCGGTACTGGCCGGGTTAATAAAATTGTCTATCCTAGCCGATTCACAAGTTGTGCCAGCAAATGTTTGTACTATCGCTTGTTTTTCACCCACAATAATCGCCTTAACCGTACTTTACTACCGTATGCATCACATAGTGATTTTCCGCACTCAAACACGATATATTTTGGAACCTCACAAAATAACTATATAGCTACTATATACGTTTGTAATACGAAAACACACTTATTTGTTTTAGTTTTCGAAGGTTCATAAAAATATTTTCTAACAGCAATATTGGAATATACTGTACAGTGGGCCCCACAAGGGTGCGGTTACCTAAGTCCGAGACATGCGCGCACCCTTGGAGCTTAACCCTTCAAACCCGGCTGGTACATGCGTGTACCATTATGTTTTGCCCCCAGGAACCCGGGTGGTACTCCATTGTACCAGTGGTTGAAAGCCTGTGAGCTTCGTGAGCGAGGCGTCGGTCCGACGCCTCGGTCCGACGCATGTAAACAACAGCCGGCTGGATCGACGCTCCGCATCTCCGGCCACAAGAAGGAGAGCGTCGCTTGTTCGTGTGTGCCTGTATGTTGTTGTTCAGTATCGAAAAGTGGTGTAAAGTGGCTGGTTTGGCCATAAAGTTATCTCCAATGAAATCATCATCACAGCTCACCCAGTTGACTTAGAGAGCTCTACTTAATGCCATTCTACAGGTAAATAACACAGCTACGCTTGGGGATGCGCGGGAATGCGGGAAGCAGTCTGATTGACGAATATACGGTAGCCTAGCCTAGACGTTTTTCGGCCAAAACACCCGGGTTTCGATGAATATATTATATAATACATAGCCGGGGTTGGAGGGTTAAGAACCTATGGGAAATTCACTATGTAGTCCGGGGACTCTTCAAACTTACCCTTTTTTCGCCCAATAACCCCTGAAAAACATGAACTAAGGAAAGAATACCTGTACAGTATAGAAATGTGATTAGATATTAGATAGAATAGGGGTATTACACTCACTTTGGATGGTTTATGTATACGTGGAGGTTGGGATGTTGGTCTTACTGAGGAGCCTCGGACCCTCAGTAAGACCAACATCCCAACCTCCACGCATACATAAACCATCCAAAGTGAGTGTAATACCCATATTCTATCTAATATCTAATCACATTTCTATACTGTACAGGTATTCTTTCCTTAGTTCATGTTTTTCAGGGGTTATTGGGCGAAAAAAACGCACGCTTTGCTTTTTTCGCGCTTTTTTCGCACCCTTGGATTATAAGCACCACACGGACATCTGCCGCACGGTTGGAGAATCGCACCCTTTTAGTGCGCACCCTTGCGGGGCCGACTGTACTGTATATATATAATTTAAAATGGTAATTTTCTGCTCATATACTGTACAGTAATAGGGCCGTCGGGTGGAAAATATTAACTTTAGGTCTGTTTTTGACCATACATACAAGTTTAAAGACCGTTTTGTCCACAGAGAATGTTAATCTCGCATCCTAAATGGCGGCAGGGATACATTTGTTTTCAAAAAAAAAAATAGTTTTTAGATTGGACTGAAGTAGGGTAGAGATACCAAAGGAGACGAATTGTCCAGTAGAGACGCACTTCATGCAAAAAAACTGCCATGCAAAAAACTAAAGTACCTGAAAAGAAAAGAAATACATCAAAAAATACTTTATGCTATTAGTGATGTTCTCAAAGACTACCAGCCTAATAGGACACACATTTATCTTGAGAAAAAATAAACAAAAATAAAAATGAGATTTTCGGGGTATCTCTTAGCCCAAACCTAAGAAAGCTATTTTTTCACAGCTCATTTGTTTCCTACTTCTCTAACTCGGATCGTTTTTCTTTTGTTTCAAATGGAAAGAGCATGTCTTGAACTATACTCCTGCATGGTTTCATGACTCTTGCATGAACTAGTGCTCGTGAAAGTGGGTGCGTCCCCATTGGTTCATGATATGGTCCAAAACCAATGGAGACGCTTTTTTTCAAACTGGGTTTAGAAGGGCATAAACCGCATGCATGGTAAACCCCAATCTCGCCCCACCTCCTCCTGTATTCATGGTCGAGTTTCCTTTGATGGTGGTGGAGCTACCTTCATTTGACTTCGAGGCCCAATGGAGACGCACACGTGCGGGCCATATAGAGACGCGTCTGGATGGGGTGGTGGTGTGCGTCTCCATTGGTTTAGTGTTATTTATTAAAGTTATCTGCCCTATTTATAATATTATATCTTATTTCAGTTGCAAGAATATTGAATTAATAGTGCATGAACTACAACTAACTACAAGCTAACAGAAATGGAAAATAGAAATAAATAGTGTATGAACTATCGAATAAAGACTAAATAATGACAGAAATAATCGTACAATTTGTTTTTGTCACGTAGGTCTAAGTGTGAGCTTTCGATACCCAGCTTCACAACACACACACACCCACACACACACACACTCAGGGGTCTAAATGTGGCCAAATTGCACTTTTTCATTGACCGTGACTGAACATCAACGAGACATAGGTCTACTTGTTTGGACGTCCCTCTGACTCCCTCACTAGAGTGACTCGTGCTGCCGTGCGGTGGGGCCAGTGGCACAACCCTTTAGTAGAGGGTTGTGCCAGTGGGGGGCAAAGGAGAGAGGGAAATCGACACTCCTTTCTCCTCCCCCACTTCGCGAATCGGTAATTTGTGGGTTATTTCGCATATTTCTTTGTTACTATGCATCTTATATGCATTCCTGTGCTTTGTGGTGATATAATATTGATATATATATATGAGATATAAGCGCTATTGCGTATTTTCCCCCTCCTTTCCTCCCCCCTCCCTCGCAAACTAGCTAGGCAGGGGAAGGGTGGTGGGGTTGCTTTTTACCAACAAATGTGCAATTCTCGACCATTGTAACTTCACTGCGGCGCGATATTTTAAAGAAAATATATATAGAGTCGGATGTTGGTTGGTATTCACTACACGTTGATGTAGTTTTCGTAGCTATTTGGAAATGTTGCCAAAAATGGCTTAGGATTCGGGCAAAGTCTTTCACAATTTATTTTCTCTATAGATGTACAATGTAGGCCCACTATCAGCATGCAACTACTTTAGTTTAAGCTAGAAGTATAAGTGGTATAAATATTATCTACTAAATAATCAAATTACTTACATATTAATAAAAAAAAAACAGACATTCGTCTGCACTGGACTGGGGTGCGTCTACTAAGGGTTTGGTGGTCATAAGGAGACGCACTTGATATTGGACCTCTTATCTCGGAAAATACTTGAAATATATCAAACATTGACACATCCATTAAAAGAATAACCATTTGGTAATATATCAAGTGAGTTTCAAGTTAAAAGAATGAATGAGCTTGACACTGATTTTTTTCTTGAAAACTTTTACACTTTTTGAGTCTCCTTTGGTGCCTCTACCCTATACGCGCCGATCTCAAATCCAAGAACTTGACAAGTGAAGCAGCCCTTAACAGGTTGCCTGGAACGCCGCCATTAGGACAAGAGACTGAAACTGCACTTATGTGTGGAACACTCAGTCTTAAAATTTTATGTATATATGTGTGTAAATAAAAAAAAAAAAAAAAAAAATGAAACTAATGAATATAAGTACAGTCAGCCCCCCCAATACGCGATTCCACAATTCGCGAAAACCCTAATACACGAGTGACCCCTCGAAAATAACATTAATTAATTAAACATTAATTACGCGAGGTGGTACCACAATACACGAATCGAGAGCTAAGAAGGGGCCAAATCCGCTATTCCCGCTTGATACGCGAGCACGTCTACGTTTCGCGAGGCCCAGGAGTAGCTCTGAAAAAAGAAGAAGACGGGCATACGCCTGCCTTCCCTCCCGCTTACCCTCCCTCCCTCCCTCCCACAGTCCCGCTCAAGCGTCATAGCCGTGCGGAGTGACCAAACGTTTGTAGTGCCTGCCACTTTTTTCGCCATGCCACGCCAATATAAGAAGATAACACACAAAATGAAGGTGGAAGTGTTGGATAGCAAGAAAAAAGGAGAAGGAAACTGTGCAATAGGCTTGTCAGAGTAAACTGTTCGTACGATTTGGTCAGGGAGGGAGAAGTTGGAGAAAATCGTGAAGTCCTACGGTCCTAGTCCTAGTCCTAGCCTATCTACTACTAATTTTAAGGTAAGGTTTCATATTTTTATTCATTGTTCTTATTATATATAAGATATAGACTGTACTGTAGAGCCAAAAATGTCGAAAATAAGGCCAAAATTTTTGAAAATAGGCCATAATTGAGAGATGTCACCCATATCTAATTATTCCTATTTAAAGTTAGGTCCACAATACGCGGATTCCCAATACGCGATGCCTCCTGTCGCCCCTATTCTCGCGTATTGGGGGGGCTGACTGTACTGTATACAGATCTACCTCGATTTACGATTGGGTTATGTTCCTGAAAACCCAATCTTGAATAGAAAACCCAATCTTGAATAGAAACATTCATATAGCGAACCCTAAAATAAATTGGGTAAATGGAGATGCGTTCTCGGACAAGCCAAAACCCAAACCCAAACACCTTAAAAACCAACCAAGCTTTGCGCAGTGGCAGTATCGTAACCAATAGGGTCTTGCTGAGTACCGTGGATATTGCATTGTCACTGCTATAAGCTAAGAACAGTGTGTAAAATTGGTTAAAGTTTTTGCACCACACACATCTGCCATCCTGTGCATGGTCTCTCCACGCATCTCGGTTGGGCTACCCCCAAAGGGTAGCCAAGTCGATCCCCACCTGCCCGCGGTGACCTTGCAGACACCACTTTTCATTTTTTTCTTTTCCATTTTAATTTTTTTCCATTGTGGTGGCACTGACGGGGACGGCGCTACCTGGGGTCTGTCCCAGGTAGTTATTTTCACGTTTTTTTAAAACTAGGGTTTTCTTTTATTTTTAATCAGATATAAAATACAGGTGTTTTTGTTTTTAATTATTGGTTACTTCCACTGAAATGGCAGCGGGCAAGCAGAGTTGTAGTTGTGGGAAGATTGTGGGCAAGGCCAAATCGCTGGGCTGCTACTCGTGTGGTACCTATTTTCATGTTAACTGTATAAATGTTGATGATGAGGACCTCAGAGTACTTGCAAAGAAGAAACCTGGATTTAAATGGCATTGCACTGTTTGCGATACCACCCCCCTGGCTGCAAAAGATGCAGCAATTAGTCAGCAGACCTTGGATGACCTGACGGCTGCCCTAGTTGGTGAAGTGAAGACTGCCATTGTAAACGAAGTGAAGGGTGCCCTTGCTGCGGTGGCCGTGGAGATAGAGAGTATTGGTAACAGAATGGATATCCTTGAGACTAAAGTTGCTGCCCCCGACATTCCCTTGTTTGCCAAGATAGTTCAGCAAACATTTGAAGAGACCAAAAAGGAGCCGACCAAACGCACCACTGAGGTGGTAGATGGTGGAAAGAAAAAAACTGTCTGGGACCATCAGGTCCTGGTAGTGAAGCCAAAAGACCGATCCTCCGAGCCAGTAAGCCCACCAGATACAAAGGCAATCGAGACTGCTTTGGCTTCGGTTCCGGTTAACAAGTTAACTAGAACTGATTCAGGTGTACTGGTGGTACGACTTCCATCCAAGAAAGCCAAAGAAGATGCAGGAAGGGCCATCAATCAGTGTTTGGGGGTGGACAGTGCCTTCAGTGTCTCCGAACCAAAGAAGATGATGCCAAAAATGACTCTGGTAGGCATTGCAAATGACGCTGAGGATAATGAGATCATTCCCAGCATCCTCAACAAGAACCCAAGAATAAAGTCCCTGGTCGACGATGGCTTAGCTTTGAATTTGCTATTCACTAAGCAAAAGAGTGATGCACACACTAAGATTGCGGTAGTAAAAATGTCACCTGAAATACGCTCTTCCATTGTGGATGATGGCAATTCTGTGTATGTTGGACTTGTGAGATGTCGTGCATACGATCGCTTCTGGGTAACACAATGTTACCATTGCCAGGGCTTTGGTCATACCAGTGACAGGTGTTATCGGAAAAATGAGGATCCAAAATGCAACTTCTGTGCCGGTACTCATAACTCAAAAGACTGCACCAACAAGACTTCCCCCAAATGTATAAATTGTATGAGCTCCACATCAGTTACGGAGCCGCCAAATCATTTCGCCTCAAGTAGAAATTGTCCTTTAATGACAGCTCAGAGAAATAAAGTTATTGAGAACACCAATTTTGTAGGTTCAAAAAACTGAAAAATGCACATGGGAGCCGGTTGAAACTGGGTCTGTTGAATGTTCGTTCCTTGCGTAACAAAATGGATCATATTTGCGAGATCTTGGATGAACGTAACCTTGATGTATTATGTCTCACTGAGACCTGGTTGTTCGAGTCAGATCTGAATATTATCCAGGCGGCATTGCCTAAAACCCATTCCATAATAAATGTTCCTAGGCCTAGGGGAGATCATCCGGGTGGTGGAGTGGCAGTTGTCTACTCCACATCTCTGGTGAATATCTTGCAAATAAGCCATAACCCAGCCCCTCTTTATTATGAACTGTTGGAAGTGGAAATAAAACTCCATCAACAAATTCTAAGAATGGCAGTTGTCTATAGGCCTGGCCATCGTGGCACAGATAGGGGTTTCATGGAAGAGTTTGGGCAGTTTCTCGAGGAATTTTCTGCTAAAACCGGAAGACTTTTGATATGTGGAGATTTTAATTACTGGGTTGACAGCCCTCATCTGAAGCCATTCTCTCCTGAGTTCCTTGAGTTGACTGATCAGAACAATTTTGTAAACCATGTGTCCCACCCAACTCATATCTTAGGACACACCCTTGACTTGGTTTTCTCTCCTGTGGGTTGTGGTGGTGTTCTGGATGTTGATGTTGAGAATGCTGACCCTAATACCTCTGATCATGCTTTGATTACTTTCAGCTTTGATTTCCCTAAGCCACTCACACATGAAAAAGTAATCAGATTTAGAAATTATAAAAATGCAGACCTAAATTTGGCTAGCAGTGAAGTAAAACAGTACTTGGGAAGTATTGATACTTCCAACCTTACTTCAGATGAGCTGGTGGAGGTACATGGAAATGCACTTAAATTAGTGTTCGATCATCACTGTCCAGAAGTAGAGAAGAAAATCATAGTACGAGATGATTCGCCCTGGTATAGCACTCGAGTTAAATTTCTTAGAAGAGCGCGTAGAAGAGCTGAACGTGAATGGCGGAAAAATAAAACAGACTCTACATGGTTGCAATATCTGTCAGCCAGAAGAGCTGTGGTCCACAAAATCAAAGATGAAAAGAAAGTGTATTATCAGGGAAAAGTTGACTCGTGTGGTAACGACCAGAGGAGGTTGGCTTCAATTGTAAACAGTTTACTTGGAAAAACAAGAGTCAGCTTAAGACCTTCTGTACCCGATGCCGAGTTGGCTGCCAACTTTGTGGCATTTTTTGCCGGCAAGATAACTCGCATAAGACAGGAACTGGATGATGCTTCTGTTGGTGAAGAACTTTCAGTTGTACTCCAACCCCGACACATTCCTAATAATGTCCTCTCATCCTTTCACTTAGTAGAGGTGGACATGATCTCGTCCTACATAAGAAACCTCAATAAAACATTTTGCCCGTTGGATCCCATAAATGTTTCCAAGCTACCAAGAGTCTATGATCACACAGTTGAGTTTATTTCCAAAATAATTAATAAGTGCTTCTCTGAAGGTAGCTTCCCACATTCTGAAAAGCATGCACTACTCTGACCTACTCTAAAGAAACCTGGACTTGATGTTGAGAACATGTTGAACTATCGTCCTGTCTCCAACCTGTCCTTCATATCAAAGATATTAGAGCGTGCAATACTTGACCAATTACAACCACTACTTCAGCAGAATGAAACTATCCCAATTTTTCAGTCTGCTTACCGACAGCATCATTCAACTGAAACAGCATTGATAAGAGTACATAATGATCTAGTTGAGAACATTTGCAATGGTGTGGCCTCACTATTGGTCTTGCTTGATCTCTCTGCGGCCTTTGACACAGTGGATCACGAGTTGTTATTGAGTGATCTTTATGATTGTGGTGTGCGTGACTCCGCTCTCTTGCTTCTTGGGTCGTACTTGTCAGGTAGATCCCAGAGTGTGATGGTAAATCAAGTGGTCTCGGACTCGACACCCCTGCAGTATGGTGTTCCGCAGGGATCAGTTTTGGGTCCTATCCTATTTATAATTTATATTAGCAGTTTGTCTCTTCTGCTTCGTGCACATAATGTCACCTTTCACTTTTATGCAGATGACACCCAGATTTATGTGAGAATCACAAATATAGTTGATATACGGAGTAAGATGGAATTGTTGATGTCTGATATCAAGAAGTGGATGAGAGCGAGAAAACTTAAACTAAATGATGGTAAAACTGATATTCTCATCATCCGAGGAAATAGAAGAGCTGATGATATAGTAGGTGCCCTCTCCATCAATGTGGGTGGATCTCAGCTGCGACCGGCCAACTCTGTTCGAAATCTGGGTGTATATGTGAACTCCCGATTAGATTTCAAAGAGCATGTAAACCAGATAGTTAAAAGTTGTTACTTGCACATCAGAAATCTCTATTTGGTGAAGCCGTTTATAACCAGACGTTGCCTCCTGACGTTGGTTCACTCATTGGTCTTCTCTCGTGTTGATTATTGCAATGCCCTGTTGGTGGGTCTTCCAAATTATATTTTGAAGAAAGTTCAGTCTGTTCTTAACAGGGCCGCAAGACTAATTTTTGGTGTTCCACCTAGAACTCCTACTACATCTCTTCACATAGAACTGCACTGGCTGCCAGTAAGAGCAAGAATAGAATTTAAGTTGTGTTTGGTGACTTTTAAGGTTCTCAAATTTGGTGAGCCTAGGTACCTTGCGGAGCTGCTCAGGCGCCCACCGGCACACCATGGTGTAGTTGTGCGTCATGACAATGACCCTTTTCGTCTTGATGAACCAAGGGCTTTCCAGCAGTCTTCTTTCTTTGAGAGGTCATTCTCCTACATGGCTCCGAGGTTGTATAACAGGTTGCCGTTGTCCATGAGACAACTGAGTTCTGTTGAATGCTTCAAGAGACAACTTAAGACTTTTCTCTTTGAGGGAAGCTATGATCTTGAGAGAGGTGTCATGACAGATGGCTATAGAGTTTAGGCTATTTTGCCACTGCTAGTGATTGTTAAATGTGTGTTGTATATAAGCCTTCTTTTGGTGCATTGGTTTTTGTTCTTTTTTCTTTCTCTTTTCGAGCGCTAGTGAATTCTTCGGAAAAATTGGCGCTTATGAGAAATAAGTAACATGCTTATTATTATTATTATTATTAAATTGTGGCATCGGATAGTGAGTGAGAGAGACGTG